>KZ308418.1:195126-224922 GCA_000376725.2 Ladona fulva
TCATATAATATTATTATTTCAATGGAATTAAAACCTCTTCTTCCACAGCATATTTAATTTTGTGATGTTTCACTAGCAAGACATTATTTCATCAACAGGCAATGATAGTTATTCATTTCATGAATACATATAAGTAAAAATGGGCGAAAAGGGGGAGAAATTTCGCAAAATAAATTCTGCTGTGGAAGAGTACCAGAGTTTTTATTTATTTAAAGCAATACCTTCTTATCTGCTGTAATAAAGGCATTACTGAATTTTAATTGCATGACACTAAACATTTTGAATGACAGATGCCGTAAAGGATAAGGCGGGCTATAAAAGGTTAAAGGAATATTTCTTATGTTGCAATTTAGATGTAAATCTATTCTTCATTTTGCAAGCAGAATAGACGTACATTAAATAATATCACGAATGAGTGCCTTTGAAAAAAAGGCAGCTAAATAAAACCGATCTTTATCTGGACAAGTTTCACTTTTAGTCTCATTCAACGTCAGGTTGCTTTTATTCCTCTGAGGATAAAATTTAGACTTCAAAGTAGGAACGGAGCAAAAAGAGTCGGTTAAGTCGATTTCAAGAAGGCTGTACTCAATGGCCTCGTATCACGAGAGCCTCTTGGGAGAATGTTGCGAGGAAGACCTCCAAAGACATTGTCAGCAGAGCAAGCCTGCAGACGAGAGCCGCTTGCTGGTCGCATTGCGGGATTCAAGAGAGTGACTCGAAGAATTCCTTCCGATTTTACCGGCCATCAAGAAACACGCAAACTTTAAGTGACACGAAATACTAAAGGAAGCCAATTTATCCTAATATCAACTTATCCTTTAGTTGACGTTCAAATGATCGTCATGTCTATTTCCTTTTGGTAAGATATATCTAAACATGTCGACGATGTTGAAAATAATCGCGATAACTAATGACTCCAATTTGAATGATGGGAATGCTTTCCTTGCTTTCGATTGCGTTTCTCTACTCTGGTGGAAAATATTCCGAAAATATATGCACGAATATACGTTTAGGGACCAAAATCATTATTGCAAGAGGGGATGTTTCTTTTACGATTGTCATGTATGAGCCAATCATGACTTAAATATTCATTGAAAATACTCGTTTTTTGACGGAAAAGATTACGATTATAATCGCTTTATATTTTTAGATTACTTTTCAAATATGACATGAAATTACCTCGTGTTTTCTTAAATACAAGTTATTGATACAGGAAGATCGTAGAAACTATTATCGTAGAAAATATTATTGGTTATCTTCAAAATTCATCTTAAGTGAGTAATAAAAAAACAAGTGCCAAAGTACTCTATCAAAATTAATTGTAAAAATGAGCGTACATTAATACTAGATTTTTAATTTAATTCTGACTCTTAAAGCGATGCTTGAAAGTATGAGTGAATTAAAAATATATCGTTTAGAAATTGAAAGGTAAAGCTTATAATAATAATTGCGGATAAAGAAAATAAGTAAATGTATTTGAAAACGTTGCTAGCATATATTTCTTGAAATCTCCAGAGGAGGAATGACTACCGAGAAGATTCTCATAGCTGTTATTGTAAACTTTCTTTCTATATTTACTAAAATTTTACCAGTAACTATTTAGATCACGCTTAATAATGTATCATCTCAATAGAATCAATTTAATTATATTGTTCTACAAGGCCATATTAGTGGATAACATTCATATATTTCCCATATCTAATGTGGAAACATAACATCCAATCCCTCGAAGGATTTGAGTGGGAATTGGGATTGCCTCATCGACCCTGCAACAGAATAAACGCATTTACCGGCCGAGTGGATTTCTTTCACATCGTTTGCTCGCAAAACACACTTCTCTCCACTGAAAAGACGCTCAAAATAAATTTCTCTCGCTTTATTCCCTCTCTATGCCTTTTTCCCCTCAATCTCCTTTCCTCCATTTACCCTCCAATATTTCTCCATCTACGCTCATTGCCTCATACGGTCAACAAAGTGCGGCGCAGTTTCTTTTATTCCGTTTTCATGGAAAACTTTCTCCACCACAGAGTTATTTTGCCTCCTCATCTTTAGCGATTTCTCCTCAAAAATTATTTTTACACTCAACCAAGTTCATTTCTAAAATAAACTCAATATACGAAGGCGTTACCTCGTGGAAGACCATAATAATGGAAATAAAACATCTCGTACTCCCACAGCAGATTTGGTTTGACTACATGTTTCGCTAGTGAGAGGGCTAGCGAAACTTGTTGTACGAGAGGCTTTATTTCCATTATTAATTTATAAATCTTCTCTTTCAACATAACATCACTCTCGCTTCCGAATAGCCAAATGGGCAACGCGTTCGATTTCGGTGAAAGCGGTCCCGGGTTCGATTCCCGGTGGGGGCCTATGCTGTGACCTTTAGCTGTCGACGCACTTTTAACAAAACTACTACAATATCATTCTGGACGAAGTGCTTGAATAATTCATCACCACATTCGGCCATATATGTAGAATGATTCGGATAAAACTGCAAGCAGAGGACCGTAGTAGCTACTGAACAATCACATGATATTTAAGACCTCTAATTTCGGACTGCTTTCATTCAGTTTATTGACAGCGCTGTTAAAAGAGTTTCTTTACACGAGGAAGAGGACAAAGCAAGTTGGCTTGGCGTTCTCAACGATGACTTTATACCTCGTTTGACCCGGATAATTCAGTTCTGAAGCTTTAATCGAAAGCAGAAACAAAGTTTCTCAGAAACTGAATGTTCCCAAAGTCTACGTGGAAATCTTATCTAAAAGCTTGTATGTGCATTAACAATTATTGGCAGATTCATTTCATTCATGTACGAAAACATCAACAAAATAATCGATAGTCGAATCTAAAAATGCGAAAAAAATTTCCTTTACCGAAAATTGTTCTATTAACCACCCTTTCGTCGATATAGTGCGCAGTAGGTTGCTTCCTAAAACTCTAAAAAGAAGGCCTATTATTAATCCTAAATCAATTTATTTATCTTGTTTCGTAAAATCATGAAGTAGTTGTTACGCTACGCTATGCGAGTAATGCTTGTGGTCGAAGAAAAAGCGATAAATATCATAGTTCTATCATACTACGTTCCACCATACCATCAAATTTCCACAGATACATTTATATTGGGTCCAGAGATACAATTACAGAGATAAAATACAATTGGTGGTTAGAAAAATCCGTGTTAGTTGTCAACTGAACGAAATGTATCTACCGATGAAAACTACAAAACTGATATAAGAAGTATTTTATTTTCATACGATAATAGTGTAATAATTCATTATTTATCATGAAAAAATGTGCTAGTTAATGTAGTAATAAATAAGCTAATTTAATACTATATTTAATAATTTTTAAACCCTTCGTCCCATTCTGGGTCCTTGGCCTTCTCCCTAAATTCTCCCTGGTTTTCTCTCTCTATTTATACATTTTCTCGTAAAATATTCTCTCTCGGAC
Source organism: Ladona fulva (assembly GCA_000376725.2). Lineage (NCBI taxonomy): Eukaryota > Metazoa > Arthropoda > Insecta > Odonata > Libellulidae > Ladona > Ladona fulva. The sequence goes on from KZ308418.1 coordinate 198,577, forward strand.
TCTCCCTTTCTCCCCACTTTCTCTCTCGCTCGCTTTTGTTCCATTCATCCGTGCAGATCTAATACACCGCTCATCGGAGCGTGTTAACTGAAAGGGAAAAAGAATGGTTTTTACACCTGCCTCCGCTTCTCCAAACTGTCCTTTTTTCTCTCCTTTGTTTCTCTCACTTAGACGCCGTCCTCGGCTCCACGTGATTCGGTCATGAAAGGAGGAGACAATACTCGTTATCGCGTTCCGGAACGGCGACGCCGCACTTGGTTTTCTTACCGCGACGCCGTCTGAACCTCTCCCGCACCGTGGCTTTCTTTTCTCTCTCTCCGTTGGGAATCGCACTCTCTATCGGAAACGGATTCTGGACGCATGGTGATCCGTGCGTTCCATTTGAAGCTCGTTCCTTTTTGTCACCGTGTGGTCGGGTTCACAGATCCGAACGTAACCCCCAAATACAGTCCTTGGAATTCGATAAATTTGTTTGGATGAAAGGGTTGAACTGGACGATAAATATACGAGAACGGCAGCGGATTTAGAATACCAGATATAAGGAAAGGTGGCCAAATATAGGGTCTCATTACTAATGGCCACGTTGAAAACTAAAGTAGCTCCTCTTTTCTTCATTAGCTCGCATCGGATATAATTTAATCGTTGCGCGCCATAGGAAGAACTACATAAAGAATTTTAAGGGGTATTTTTATGTATCAAGAAATAAAATTAATATATTTTACATTAACCAGAACGAGGCCCTCAGCTCGAGTCTAGTTGTAAATGGTAGGAATAAAAAACCACTGTGTAAAAATTCCTCAATATATTTCCTTAACACGACCGGTTTCAACTAATGCATAATCATCATTCTGACGATGACTATGTATTAGTTAAAACCGGTCGTGTTAAGGAAATATATTGAGGAATTTTTGCACAGTGGTTTTTCATTCCTACGTGATGGAATTTCGCAAAGTGATCGCGTCTACCATTGATTATATTATGTATTTACATCTACATTAATACACTGCAAACAGCTTTTAGGTAGTTTCCCAGCATGAAGAGCGTGTTCAGTAAGAAGCAAGATGGGTGACATTGAAAGACTGACTGAGCGGGTGGCCTCCGACCCTTAGACCAATTTGAGGCGTTTCCTAAAAGGAAAGCTTTCAAATCAATTTGAAATGAAAGAACCCGATTTTTTTAGCCCAAAAATTTTCTTTTAGAAATACGGAATTCGAAAAAGTTGCCTTACATCTCAATCAAAAGCAAGAAGAGAGGAACAAAGGAAATTGCGAAGAAACATCACTTAATTTCTATTCAGGAATGCTTATATCGGCGCATGCATTGTGGTACAGATACTTCCTCTTTTATGACTGTTTCTTTCGTATTCTTTTAATTTTCTCCTCCCTTCTTCTTGTGTTATTTTTAGTTTACTTTTAGCAGAACCTCATATTGTCTTTCGGCAACTCAGAACTCTTCGTTGTCTTTGAGGAAGATTCTTCATTAAATTCTTTAGTAAAACTAAAGTTCCGTAAATATTTTTTCTCTTTTCTCTCTGACATCAAGGCACTCTTAGTGAGCTGAGTGGGCCCTTCGCGGAAATTTTAAATATCTTAGCTTCTAACAATAGATGGACTTTCTGGTAGACAAATTTCGCGATACCTTACATTTTCTCGGTTTCAGTATCATTTTTAATTTCAAATAAATACTTGGCATTATATATTTATGATAATATTTCCATTACATAAGATATTCAAGACTTTGTCACAATGACGCCAGTGGCATATCAGAGGCTGAAGCTTAAAAAAATGGTGCAAAACCCTGGCCGTCGACGCACCTTAAATAATTACTACTACTAATGTAAGACTTCAGTAGCTAAATATTTTTTCTATAATGAGAGAAGTTTCCATTATTTATTTTTACTTTATCGATGATGCAAGTAAGACCCACGCAGATTTTAAATGCTATGAGACTGTATGAGACAGCTGTTCAAAAGTGAATTGGTGGTTTTATTGTTCGAATATCTTATATGGGATGTAGTTTCTTTTTGTAGTTCCAAGTTGATAGACAAGTAAAACTGGTATAACGTGGTTACCAGCATAGTTAGTCCTTAAATTCCGGCAAATCTTTTCTCAAAATATAAACTTTAATACAGAGAATAAGGAAAGACTTCGTATTGTGTATCATCGTAAAATGCAGCATTAGATTCCGTGCTGTTTCTCTCAATAGTTATTTATAACTTTAATACAATATTCATTAAAAGTCACCTCCGTTTTGGATTTATTATATCAAACAGAGGATAATCATTTAAAGACGTAGAAAAGGTTCCTGTTAGCATGAATTCCTTTCTATAGTCGCTGTTGTTAAGTGAACACTAAAATCTAGGTTAGAAGGCCAAACAGCAAAGTATATTGATGTCGCCATTAAAAAATATTTATATATTTTTTATCCAGTGCCAGATACAATCATAAAATGTACATCTACATAGCTTTTTCATTTGAGATATTTCATCTGAGCTTAGGTTAGTTGAGCAGAATTTACCGGAGTTGGTACTGGTATCACAGAAGCAATAGAATACTTCTTCAAATGATTCTGGATAATTTGCAGAAAAATAAGTTACCATTATTTTCATGAATGTTTTCGTTTGTAAGCCCGCATAGATGTGTTGAAAATTATGAATGTGTGTAAATACAACAAAAATGCTGCGAAGAGCGTTTTGGCTTCTTGGATACCTTCTCCAAAGAGCAGCAAAACGCAAATTTCACAATTATTTTCGTTTCCTCAGGTCCTAATTTCCGAACTTTTTTTTTCATAAATTGCAACTCACGCAAAGAGATTCGTAATTTTATACATTTTGAGCTATGAACCCTCACATGCGAAATGTATATTTGCAATTTAGTCGAGACCAAAGCGAGGTTTTCGTTGGGGACTTATACTTCTTATCCTTTACCGTACCCGATCCTTGCGCCTTAGGGATCATCTAAATTTTATCCCCTCCAACAGTATCCCTATCCCCTTTTCATTCTACCTCTCAGCCATCTACTTCCCGTCCTATTTCTCCGCCTTACTCCTTTCGCTTCAACCTTTCACACCGTCTTTATTACATTCTCTCCATCTTATTCCCCATCAACAGTAAAAGGGCCATACGCGCATACGCACCCTCCCTCGTTTACACCGCAAATCTTAAAAAAAACAGAAATGGGACGTGATAAACTCGCTCCCCTGGCGAGAGAGGGCATCGCACCCCCAATGCCCTCTTTTCTCACCCTTCGCCTTCTTTATTTCCAACTATTACGGCTTTTTCCTTCCTCCTCTCCATTCCCGTTTCCGAGATAGCGCACCCGGGTCTCTCAGTTCGTGTATAGAGCTCTTACTTTCTCCGTTCCCTTTTATATAAATCGAAGAGAAATGCTATTACAGATTAAATATACATTAACGGGGTGTATGGTATTTCCTGCTACCACATTCTAATAAATGGAATATATTTCACTTGCCTTTTGGTACAGGATAGAGAGAAACGTATCCGCCATATAATATTTTTCCAGGCATGCTCAGGGAAGTGATAACATGAAACCTACCGAGAAACGAATGGTGCCGAGTAATGAGATTTTTTTCTTAAAGCACCCCTCCCGATTTCACTTGGTCATTATTTCTAACTAAATTTTCCGAATTAAGTAATATCTCAAACAAAAAAATATCTCTCAAACAAAAAAATAAATATCTAGATGTACATTTTATCTGGCACTGGATAAATATATTTANATGACCTTAGCTGACGAAGCTTGAGCAAAATAACCAACGTCTGCTAAGGCCATTTCGCACATATGAGCTTCCTCCTAGAATGGAATCCGGGTTCCACCAAAGGTGGACGCACTACCCACTTAGCAGAAGCCCACTTTCTTGCCGTTCCCAATTTCCTTTGAGTATAACTTGTATGAGAAAACTGCCTTGCACCGCATGAGGCTGTCGCCCCCAGTCTCTGAATTCCCTTTCGACCCTAGTTATTTTTTCAAGCCCTAAAAGGTGTAAACATTTTGAACTATAGCCTTTCACGTAGATAGTAAGTTTGTTTCCATATTAACAACTTAACTTAAATTGGCTTTATTATTAACATCTAATCTACTTCGTATCTAACTGAGGTGATTTTTTTTGGAATTATACTCTTATCACTTTCTTGTGATTTGCTAAGCGCTTTTAAGGGCATAGACATATTTGGCTTGTTTTTATTTGCCAGTCAAGATAGGAGCAGTTAAAGTTTAAGGGGCTGACAAGGCTGGAGAAAAGACATTGCTACTCCGTTCTAGAGGAAAAGCATGTAGATGAAATGATTAAAAATCGACCAAGGATTAAAAAATATGTCGCAGCAATTCAGGGGATGCCAGGATAAGTAGAGTTGGTAAAAGCAGGATTAAATAAATTCATGAAGATGAGAAAGGGATCCCTTCGATAGTAGATAGAGGAAGAACAAATCAAGACCTACCGCAAAGCTTAGTACTAATGGCAATCGCGATGAATCGCATAAAAGATGATCGGCCCATCTATCTTTTCACGCAAACATTCCGCAGGATTTCGCCCCTGAAGAAACTCACGGTCGCGGCTCTCTCCATCAAAGTCTCTCCCCGATCGAAATCCAAATATTTTCTCTGGCTCCAGCACGTTCATCACCGCCTATTCTCAAGAGAGAACAGTCGAAACGCGGAATAGTTTCCATCAGTCCTTCCGCTCCGTCTGAACGCGAAACGAAAGGTGGCGTGAAGGGTATTCAAGGGAGGAAAACGCACATCAAAATAGTAAGACTGCTCATGACGAGGATAAGAATTTCAGGGGCACACCGGCGTGCGGTCCAAGATGGGGCAAAGGAAAGTGAAAGGGAGAGGAGATTATCGAATCAACTTATCGCATTCTGGCCAGGGCATCGAACCGGAGCAGAAACAAACTGAAGCTGGAAAAAGTCGATATATTTCGATTAAAGGTCGATTATTATATAGTTGATACATTTTTATATGCAAGGGTAAAAATCGAAGTCGAATAGAAAAATTAAAATTCATGAACTCATTGAAACCGAAAACTGTTATTTATTCCCTTTCGATTCCCAATAATGTGATTTTATTTCGGAGTACATCTATATAATAAGAGTAGATGGTGGAAGCCTTAGTTATACATATGTAACTATAAGTAGATACTAACTAAAATGAGTGCTTGATATCTACATTCATGCCTACAAATCATATGTGTCTAATATATTGATAATCATGNTAAATTTCTTTACGAATGTACATTATATGAAATATTACGAGCGTTGTGAGATTTTTATTTAAGGAGCCATCGAGGCACGTTTAACTATTTAACCTCCCAATTAAATAGACCCTGCTTAAGGGAAATGTATTTCTCATGGACTAATTATTCTAGAAATTGAATTTAATGCTGAAAAGCGTATATATTATGTAATTCAGAAATATTAAGTTATAAATAAGAACTTCTAAATTTATGGTTACTTTAAATTGGTGGTTATACTTTAAAATAAAGCTACTTTTACTGTTACCGTTAATAACTTCATCAATATTTACTTCCTCGCCAAGGCCTCTCTGAGTTACTCATTACTTAACACTAGCATATAAATCCCTGGTAAAATCGTGGTAGTTCTTAAAATTCCCAATGTTACATATCTTCTTAGAATACTGATTGAAAATTGTACCATGAAATTCATTTATCTCATGACTTAATGATTACCAATTCATTATACTGAAGTTTACACCTAAAGAGGTTATTGTAGCTGCGAGGCGCTGAAGAATTTTTATAATCTTCAAGAAAGAAAAAATAGAAAATATAAAACATATCTCTACACCAGGATTGTTCAAACTCTGAGCTTTCAGGCCGAATTCAGTTCTTTGCAGTTCAATTTCTCGTAATTGTTTCCTGAAAATTGCAAAGTCGTTTTCCTTAAGCATAATAAATGAGGTGGAAAAGAAATGTCGATTGAAACTTACTCTGTGAATCTATGAAATCGGCCTCAACTTTGCGGTAGTTTTCCATTGTGAAGAAAAATGAAATGCAGAGTTTTACCTCTTTCTGTGGTAAAGGTAAAAGTCTGTTTTCCATTTTTCTTTATTACTTTATAAAGTAAAACTTTTCTCATTATCGACCATAAACAATTTAGATGTGTTATTTCGATGAATTTGATTATTTAAAAATACACCGGAGTACATAAGTGCCCCATACTGTACTTGCCAGAGACGGCATCGGGTGTGCGCTTGTTCTTGCGGCAACAGTGGGTACCAGGTGGGGTCACAGTACTGGTAAAGATCGTTACGAAGTACCTAAAGTCTACTTCCAAAGCTGATATATCTTGATTACTTAAACTTAACTAATTCGAGGTTCTTGAGCATTACAAATTTTCCCTCTCGTCACCTAACAACCATAGTATACAGTATTGTGCCAAATGACCTTAGCTGACGAAGCTTGAGCAAAATAACCAACGTCTGCTAAGGCCATTTCGCACATATGAGCTTCCTCCTAGAATGGAATCCGGGTTCCACCAAAGGTGGACGCACTACCCACTTAGCAGAAGCCCACTTTCTTGCCGTTCCCAATTTCCTTTGAGTATAACTTGTATGAGAAAACTGCCTTGCACCGCATGAGGCTGTCGCCCCCAGTCTCTGAATTCCCTTTCGACCCTAGTTATTTTTTCAAGCCCTAAAAGGTGTAAACATTTTGAACTATAGCCTTTCACGTAGATAGTAAGTTTGTTTCCATATTAACAACTTAACTTAAATTGGCTTTATTATTAACATCTAATCTACTTCGTATCTAACTGAGGTGATTTTTTTTGGAATTATACTCTTATCACTTTCTTGTGATTTGCTAAGCGCTTTTAAGGGCATAGACATATTTGGCTTGTTTTTATTTGCCAGTCAAGATAGGAGCAGTTAAAGTTTAAGGGGCTGACAAGGCTGGAGAAAAGACATTGCTACTCCGTTCTAGAGGAAAAGCATGTAGATGAAATGATTAAAAATCGACCAAGGATTAAAAAATATGTCGCAGCAATTCAGGGGATGCCAGGATAAGTAGAGTTGGTAAAAGCAGGATTAAATAAATTCATGAAGATGAGAAAGGGATCCCTTCGATAGTAGATAGAGGAAGAACAAATCAAGACCTACCGCAAAGCTTAGTACTAATGGCAATCGCGATGAATCGCATAAAAGATGATCGGCCCATCTATCTTTTCACGCAAACATTCCGCGGGATTTCGCCCCTGAAGAAACTCACGGTCGCGGCTCTCTCCATCAAAGTCTCTCCCCGATCGAAATCCAAATATTTTCTCTGGCTCCAGCACGTTCATCACCGCCTATTCTCAAGAGAGAACAGTCGAAACGCGGAATAGTTTCCATCAGTCCTTCCGCTCCGTCTGAACGCGAAACGAAAGGTGGCATGAAGGGTATTCAAGGGAGGAAAACGCACATCAAAATAGTAAGACTGCTCATGACGAGGATAAGAATTTCAGGGGCACACCGGCGTGCGGTCCAAGATGGGGCAAAGGAAAGTGAAAGGAAGAGGAGATTATCGAATCAACTTATCGCATTCTGGCCAGATATAATTCTTGTGGGTAGCTTCCTGTTATGGACATTTTTTCCTAAGCTCTTGACTTGGGTTTCTTATCCACACATTTTCTTCCTTTTTTCTTTCTGTACTGCTCTATCCTTAACTTTTTTTAAAATTAAATGTATCAAATACAAGGCGGGACTTGTTAGTCCTAATCTCGCCTGCTATAAAAACGTTTTCATTCTATTCCACCAATTCGTGGAATTCTTTCGAGAACAACATCCTTAGTCGACTTCTGGAAATTATTTGCTTTTCCTTAACTGTGTGTACGTTAATAAATATCGAAAAATAAATAGACATTGGCGGAACGGGGCTCTGTAGGCAGATGTCTATCTGCCGCCCGGGTACAAACATGATTTGCCGACTCTTCAAAATTAAACACGACGACTAGATTTCCTTTCCTGATTTGCAGGTAAAAATTATTTTTTAAGACTATGAAAAACTAATGTTTTGTTACTTCGTTTCCCAGTTTACATTGGTCACCAAATATAATTATAAATTAACCATCCGAATAAGAGCCAAAATTTTTACCGCTCTTGCCTCATTGATGAATGGTTCTTGATGGGAGGAATGGGAAATGTGTCACGAGGAAAACGACAAATAGTGACGTTAAAATAATAATAATAATGATTGATTACACTTCTGTTACCGCCCTTAAGATGCCGCCGCCCGCGATGCACCCCTTGCACCCATAGGACGGCGCGGCTCTGTCTGTCAATATGAGGAATCCGTATATTTAAGAATTCTAGACTTTGGAATAGTTTCACGATTTAGAACTCTCCAGAAATTTGGAAAACGTTGTTTCTCGAATCAGAAACTGAGAAATCTAAGCTATGAGTTAACAAAAGCTTAAGGCGAGCGATGCTTCCGCGTATCTCTGATCATCGCAATACACTCAAGGAGTGCGCGTCCTCGCGAATCCAAAAATAAGAGGAAAGAAATATCTCCGCGGCATTTCTTTTTAAAAAAGACGGCGGCGCCGCCTCTTCCATGTCGTGAAACACTGCTTTAATAACACGGATGCGCGCCTCCGTGACTTTAATCAGCACGGAGAATCACGTCCGGACACTTACGTGCCTGCGCACACTTCCAAGATTGGGTCCTCGCAGGGGGCATCCCCTAAATCGACGCAGCCCTCTTCATCTCCAGCGTTCCTATTTCGTTTCCTATCCCATCGTTCACAGCGCATTAGAGGCCTTTTTAAGTTCTCTCATCCTTCACGGCTACATTGCGGCATCTGCTTTCGGATCTCTATTCCCACACATTTCTCCCCTCCTTTATGCTGTGACAGGGATTTTTCCCGTGGCGTTTATTTGTGGATCCTTTCCTTTTTGCACTACTCACCGCGCTCGTTCCTCCGCCGACGTTGCGAAAGCCGTAAAGTGTGCGAGAGAGAGAAGCGGAACAATAAAAAAGAGCCGGAATATGAATCCCTGAGGAGCGGCGCCTGGTCCCTGCGGAACCAAGCTCCTTTTGGCTTTCCTCTTCTCTCGCCCACTATCCTCAGATCTCTCTCTTTAGCGCCGCTCTCTCGCTTTTATTTCCTTGTCCCAGTTTCGCCCTTTTATCCTTCCCCTCTTCATTCATCTGCACTTCCTTTCATATCTTTTATTATTTAAAGGTTCGCCTCTCGGAAACTTTTTATTTCCTTTCGCCATTTCGGCGTAGTATTCGGCGGTTAGGGAGAAATAACAAATTTACTCTCTCGTGATGTATTAAGGAGGTTTAATGGAGAATAAAAGTGATGACAATGCTCCATTGGTTGGTGTTCTCTTAAAGGGTTTCATTTGAAGAAATGTTATGGTTTCGGTGAGATCTGTGAAATTTTATGGATCCTTGAAAGAAATGGAACGAATGAGGGAAATATCAAGAAGCGTAAGGAAATTAGAAAAGATCTTAAGGCGGATTTCTAGGTGTATAGCGTCAACAAAAGAAATATCTCTCCACGCTCTCACAAACTTCCATTTATTGTATAAGTATGGGAGAAAAGTAAAGATTGCGGACGAACGTATGCAAGCAGCAAAAATATTGAAATCCCCGATTAGCCGGGACTCGAACCCAGAACCTTGGCGTTTCTCGGCTAACTTGCTATCATTCCGCCACCAAATTCGGCAAATCGGTTTTCTTCGACTTTCGTAAGGAGATAATTCAGTAAATGGCTGATCATATACTTAAACGCTTATCTCTAAAAATATTGAACTTCATTATAAGAGTTTTAAAATGTTATCGATATTGCAAGATAAATAATTGATTTTATCCTTCAAATTTCATTGTTTTCTGATATTTTATCAATCTATGAAACAGAAAATATTAAGAAAAATATTCAAATTTGATTTAAAACTCGTAAATCTCTTGTATATCACAACTGGAAGAATGAATCACGCCGCTTTTAAATATTTTACTTTGAATCACTCCAAGGTTATGCAATTACTGCTAAATGTGGCATAAGACATCTACATCTACATAAATACCCTGCAAGCCGCCTTACGGCGTGTGGCAGGNTGTGATTTTATTTCGGAGTACATCTATATAATAAGAGTAGATGGTGGAAGCCTTAGTTATACATATGTAACTATAAGTAGATACTAACTAAAATGAGTGCTTGATATCTACATTCATGCCTACAAATCATATGTGTCTAATATATTGATAATAATGCATTTAATGTTTCAATTTCAGAGTGAAAACCGGTTCGCCGTTGGCAGGCAGCGAAACAGGTAAAAATTGATATTTAACGAACCGGAACGAAAAATATTACGCTTCGATGCCCTGATTCTGGCTCAATGAGGAAAGCAAGGACAAATCTCACCCCTACCTCATCTTGGCTAGTCACCTCATACACTCTCGAAACTTTTTTGTAGGTTTGATGCTGGTTGAGAATCCAGCTGCTTTCGGGCTAATAACCTTATAGTGTGCGTTTACTGACTAGACGTTTAGAATGACGGATCTTCTAACTTTTAGCTAACTTACGTCTGCGAAGTAAATTCTATTTGCTTACTTATGGAACCCCTGACTTTTAGCATGAAACGATCTAAACATATGCGAAAGGGATGCAACTGTCATGGTAAATAAGAATATTGATTCCTTAGGGCAGTATTTTAACATTATTCGGACAATCTACCTCACTCCTCATCTTGCCTGATAGGGCATTTTCTTTCTCCATTGCTTTCCGAATCCACTGGTGGAGGGTTTGAAGTTCAGACAGGGCTCTGAGCTGATTACTTTACAGATATGAGACATTTTCGTTTTCAAAACTATACGTGATATACTCGGCACATAATATCGCTACGTTATCTAGTGATGTTAATGAAATCAATATTGGAAGGCGTGACTTCGTGGAAAGCCATAGTTGAAAGAAAAACTTTGTAAGTTCCACACAGATTTTAATTGGCAACCGGTTTCATAAGTCCCCTTACATCATCAGGCATATGAACATATTTTTTAAGGTATATATAGGATGGCTGAGAGGGAGGGAGGGTAGAGGGGAAAGGAAGTGATGTTAATTTGAAGGAAAATAATGACGGCTGAACTTCCATTGCCTTACTCTGTCATGCTTCATAGAGGAACGAAAGGGATACTATGATCAATCTGATTGAAGCGATACTCTATACCCGACCCCAAAAGCACAGTGGTTCATGAAGCGTTAATAAGAGTGTGGATAAAATGCTTCAACTAATTCTTATCCAAACCGCCAACGCAATAGCAGAAAATATTCTCCATATTCTATCCTCCTAAGTGGTCTCATAGACTTGGAAATTAAGTGATCCGCGAGCGGCCGTAAGAAAACACACCAGCGGCCGAGAACGGACAGGTAGCCGCTGTTTGGACACCAACGGAGTGGTGCTTTTACGAGGATCGGCGGAGATAATCATCGCGGAATGCCTTCCTCCGCAGCTAGTGGACCATACCGAGATAAACGAGATCGCATTCTGCCGGTGATGATCTCGGGATGGCCTTTCCGAGAGCTACATTCCTTGGCCCGTATGAATTTCATCTCCTCGATGCTTTCTTCCCTCGCTAGATGGGAGAGAAAGGACTGAAAAGATAGCGTGCTTAGGGGGTTGACACGGAATGCTGAATCCTCCACCCATACGCGCCTTCCATTCCGCTATCCTCTCTCGCATGTCTTCTTCCATTTCGGCTTTCACGAATGCCGGACTTCTAAATCCTTCTATATTTCCATATCCTCTCCCCTTCGTCATTCCTGCTCATTCACACGCCCATCATTCTCTTTGGTGGTGCTCCATCCTCAGCCTCTGTCCCTAATCCGTCCAAATTTTCTCTTCCTTCTCATCCCCTCAGATTTTCCTCCATCAACATATATCCAGCTGCCTTTCCCTCTCGACCATTTATTAGGATTTCAAAGCCGAAGACTATATTTTCCCGAGATCGTCGGAATTAAGGGAACGTCTCGTCTATCTAGGAAATTCTATCATATATATATTCGAAAGAGCTTTCGGTACCATTGATATCACATGACTTTATTGAAGTTGAGATTTCATAAATTGAAAAAGATAATATTCAATTTTCGTAGAATATTAGTAAAACAAAAAGTCGCATATAACCCGCAACATGATTGGAAGGGGATGAAATTCTCGAAGATAAAATTCAATATCCATTTACCATAAGAAATATCAATCAGTACTTGAGTCAATACATTTACAGATAAACAGCGTTACTGCTATTCTCTTTTACAATTAGCTTTCAACCTTTCATTGACTATTTGCCCTCGTGATACTTTCATCATGAGTGCAAATTCATCTTGAATTTTCATTGCACTGAAATTATATGGATTAATATTTAAGAACATTCGAAATCTTTACCGGTTTACTGTAGTGTTCTTTACTACTTTCTCATTCTCACTGTTTCAATTACCCTCTGGTAATTGGATGACTTTTTTGTAACTCCTATAATATCGTGGCAGAGATACATTTCAGAAGAACCCGAGGAAAGGAGAATCCTTTCAAGGATTATTTTCTACCTTTTAAATTGAAAATCGGCTTCTACGCGAATCACTAAGTAAACCTGTCTCTCTAACACGAAATCAATGATGAGCATTTCCCATAGCAAGCAAAAATTCCATGTTTAAATCACTCATACATATATGTCCAATAATCCTTCGATCTAAGTGATCTATGGTCCATTATTCTACCTTAGGAGTGGTAAGAATTTCTTATACAACCATTATACTCACAGATATATTGACAACCACTATTCTGAATCAAGAATTGGATTATATGATGACACTCAACTACAAAATTCATCTTTCACTCTCTGACGCAATCCTCGCATGACGTGCAGATATCAGTTTCGAATTGAATTTCGACCCACCATTCAAATCGAAGATTTACCTCCTCGCCTCAGTCAATCACTTCCGAAACCATTAATATGCTAAGCAGTATTAGTAATTGATTGTTGGATGATACTCTCACGAGATGATAGATTCTCATTGTGAATCCTTCCTCTATATTTCCTTTGAAAATCGATGCCTTTGCTGATTCAAATTGCCTTTTAAGTTCATTCGGTCCTCTGATCACGTATGTAACCAACGTATCACTCATCTGTTTGAAGGTTTTACTCGATTTTCATAAGAAACAAATCAGCATAGAAATAAATTAACCTGTACTTTGATCTTCTTTCAGCAAACACAGCAATATACACAAATTGGTCCCACACGAACTTGTAATTAATAATATTACTGAAACGTCTTTAATTAAGAGCGAGACTGAGACTTAATAGTCTCTTCTTACATCTAATCTTTGACGTTTTAATTGCCTTGAGGGTAAATGTATTCTCTTGCAATCTTTAAGTAACTACTTAATTTTCTCGCAGTTTAATCAATCTCCTTAGTCATAGAGCAATCATATAATATGCTTAATGGATCTTTATCTTAATTATTTGTTTTTTTATGTGATAATGCGATATAAATATGATTTACATGAGTAAATAAGAATTGGTACTACATATTTTACTTACCGAACTGTTCTGGCTCTTTAGATTACATTAATATGTAAATAACCGAATATTCTCCTCATAGAACGCGATGATATTAACTTCCAAAAAGTTAACCTATTATTCCACAAATCCTCTTCTCAATCGTCTCAGCGAAAAATACAGGAAAACAAAGCTAACAAAGAATAATAATGAAGAAGAAAATAACAGATTTAATTACATTATACACCATAATAGAAAGTATAAATAAATCTGTTATTTTCTTTTTTATCATAGATTACCTCTATACTAAGGCCTCCACTATTTAAGGAAAAAATAATAATACTTCGAAGAATGATCGAAATGAATGAATATCGTCTACTCTCTGACACTTTGTCTCTGACACTGGATGAAATACGGTACTAACTTACTGCATATAGATTCCCATCATGCTCTGTATACCTTCCCTTATGCCTTAAATAACATCCCGCCCTTTTCCATGTTTTAGTTACACGACGCGCCAAATCTTCTCAACGCCTCGCAAGTGGCGCCATTTCCTCGCTTCTTTCCCGCCAAATACTCCCATTCCCTTTGCGTACCCCCATCTCGCCCCTTAATGTTCCGATTCGCAACAAAACCCTTCTTCCAAAGGAGTTATTTATTGCCCTCCTTTCCCATTCCTGCAAAAGGGATACAAAAGGGGCACAGTGAAGAGAGATATGGGGGAGGAGGAGCAGTGCAGTAGCAGCTGTTTCCGCGACACCCCCAGGCGCCACCTACTATAACCTGCCACTTTCTTATCCCTTCCCTTATTTCACTCGGTACTGCGGGTCTTTCTAACATAAAAATACCTTCTCTGCGAATTTTCGATAGTCCAGCGGTCACAAAGGCATAGTATTTTTCACACTGAAAAATATTTTATCACGATTTTACCTGAACCGAATGTTTCTGACATTTTTATGACACTTACTTTAGGTCGTAATGAGCACGAGGTGTTAGGATAAATCTTTTGCAGTTTCATTGAGTCTTAATATTTTGCAGCAAGAATGAAAGTTATAGTGGTAGTCATCTCGTCTAATCATATATATAAAAAGCAAATGTCTGTCCGTCCGTCCGTCTGTCCGTCCCCCTATTTATCTCAGAAACGGCTTGACTTAGAGATTTGAAACAAACTGCATTTTGTTTCTACAATGCTGAAACCCCCAGGAAAACTATTCTCATCTCTGTGAAGGCCCGGGTTCGAACCTAGGAGCCCATAATACGTTTCCATAAGAGATGAACGTAAATTACGTTTTCATGACTTGCAGAGGTTGTTCCTTTTACAACGTTAAATTAGAAACAATGGTCCTACGAAATTGTCAAAGTGTTAAAAGAAAGGAAAATAATCATAAAATCTTATTTTAGTCGTGATTCATTCATTTAATTTCGAAATTGCGAGAACTTTGATAAAATACACGTAAATTTCGTAAAATTTTTGGAAATAAACAACCCATCCCTTTGACGACCAAGGCAATAGTTAAACATTGATTTCATGAGTTATCCCATATAATGAACGGGGATAATCAGTTCTTATAATNGGGGGGTCTCATAATATCTACTATATCTTCCGCAAATGTACTTTCCCTAAATTTAAAGACATGGTTGCGGTATTTAGTTGCAATGAATTTTTATTTACATCTGATAGAGGATTTAAATTCCATCGGCCCTTTAAGGGTATTTTTGAGGCATTCTGAAAGGTTTCCAATACTGAGAAGAAAAAGAAATCTCGACTATTTGAAATACGCCAATGGTACGTATTGTCATCTGATGCATATTTAAGAGCAATTCCAACGTTAGCAACAGTTACAAGGTAAGGGATCCTGAAAGAATCCTTTGTACAAGCTATATGATGTTTCATTCAGCCGTGCTCGCGAGCGATGCCGTTTGCTATTGTCCGGGACATCTCGTCACTTGAGAAATCATACGGTTGCGCATCAGAAGAAAAAGAATGACTTTAAGGCCACTCGCGGGGGTTGCTTAGCGCAAAAGAAATGCCGCGAGGATAGAGAAAAACACTCGCCGGGAAAACCCTTTGAATAAACGCTTTGAAAGGAGAAGAAAGCGCACGACAAAGAGTTTCATTCTCACAGCTCTCTTCCCTACACAAATTCAGATCTGTTTCAGGGTCTTCGCTTTCCCAAACGTACCCAAACACAGTCTTCATTTATTTTTCTGGCAACACTCCGAAATATTCCCTTTCGCGGCGAACCTTTTCTCCCCGCGATATTTTCTTCCAATAACCCCTTTCGACCTCCGTCATCCGTGGGCAATCCTCACGCGCCTCCCGAAGCTTCACTTTTTTCGCCCTTCCTTCGCAGAGCACGCGCACAAACGGAGAGAGAAACAAGAGAGGAACGGGAGCGAAGTCGTAAAAAAATTCGCGGCGACGAGATGCTTTTGTTTTTCTCCTCCTTTTAGAAAAATCTCCCTCATGGGGCGGTGGGAATGACCGCGTAGGGATTGTTTTCGGCAAGGAGTAGGGAGCATCCTATATACAATCTCCACTCCGCGTCTTTCCCTCGGGATGCAGACCTCTTCAACCTTTCACTCTTTTCCCAGCGTTATAACTCTCTCCCTGTGTGCCTTCTTCCCTCCTTCTCTCACTCGTAACTCTTAGAAACAGGTGCAATTAACGCCGAGGGACCGGAATTGAGAATGTTGGCTACGGCGGGCGGGGTGAAGAAGGGCCAGAGAAAGGGTTTGCCACTTCCCTCTTCTCTTTCTCTCTTCTATTCATCTTACTTTATCTCTCTCTGTCTGCTCTAAGAAAATTCGAGGGAGCATCTCAATGCAGTTATATTGTTCAGGGGCGGATCTGGAAACTTGCCGAAGGGAGGGGCAGGTTATGCTTGCCTTAAAGAATTAAAACAATCAGTTCCTTTATTCTCTTTGATCACATGTTAAGATGCAACACAGTCGTTAAAAATGTAACAGATTTAAAGTTATTTTAGAAATATTTTGCCGCTATTTATTAGTTTGAACTCCTCGTTATGCTCTAGGCAAGTTGCTTGTTCTCCAAAATCGTCGGAGGAGGTTATCGCCCCCATATCATCCTTTGGATCCCGTTCCTAGGTTCCCGTCTCATCATGTATTTTACGTTTCATATTCTCAGTCTCATACGCTCTCAGAAACACGCTTTCCCTTCACCTCTTCTCTTAATATAGCGGTGTCCAACCCGCTACCCTTTCACCAATACCCAGCGGCTCAGTAGATTGTACATATCTCAAGGTTTCATATATTTCTATGCTGATACTTATCGGTCTTAGATGGAAAAAAGCTAATAACTGTTGGACTCTACCTTAGTAAGCGAATCACCCAATTCAGTTCGCATATCATTATTCTAGAACAATAAAACTAACTTTGATGCTTTATTAGGAATTCCTTGTTTAAATCCATTCTAATAGGTAAACCACTATTAGCCACTGTACATATCATCGAACTAGATCAATGAGACTACCGTTTATAACTGACTGATGAATTAATATTGACTTCCACTCACTACAACTAAGTTGTGTGCTGCCCGCGAAGTCTTTGTAAGAGCTAATGCGGCCGGCTAGGGGTTAAAGCTTGGGCACCTATGTCTATAAGTATTATAATATTAATATATTAAACCTAACATTCGTTATCTCGTGGAAGGCCATAATAATGGGAATAAATTGAAAATAGAATAGGAAGGGTACGAAGTAGCTTTATTCCCATCAGTATCTAACCTCTCTAACTAAAAATGATTTTCTTTGTTTTTTCTCCCATTCCTTTTCGTCATTCTCTCCGTTATGCAATCGATCTTTTCTATTGTCTCAATCTATGAAATATTTTTCAAATTGTATTACTATTTTCTTGTTTTCTATTTTTTCACGTTACTATGGGATGGTATACCTTCAATGTATTTGATATTCAATGGTTACAGCATTATACAGCATTAAATTGTATAAATTCCTTTGAATTACTCTAAATAAAAAAAGAATCAATGTTGCCAATGCCAATCAATCACTAAATATTGGTGTGTAAGTCTGAAGATATCTTGTAGGCGAGTTTAGTCGCAAACATAAAAATTTTCTGCGGAAATACAAAGGTTATGTCTCTTATCGGAGTAGACATTCACGGCTCAACAAATTTTCTGTTGATTCTGATGCACCTAAAATAACATCCACTCATACGAATGTAAAATTATAGATATACTTAGCTATTGGTCTAGGTAGATAAAAACTAAATAAACGAAACCAAAGTTCGTACAGTTTTTTCTATTCCTACTTCTTGGTAGGAACAAATATTGCAGAATAGCTGTATGGTAAAGTGTATAATTGAAATATGAATATATGAAAATGTGAATGATGAGCTGAATACTGAAATGTGAGTATTTCAGTTTGAAGTCCTTACTAATGTTGGGACAGAAACAACACAGAATCAGGAGTGACTTTGTGGTAATGATTAACGTTAAAAAAACTCCATTTTAACAAAACTTTTACTAAAACTCGCAATAAAAATTTACTCCTTTACGATTCTAACACAATATTTGTTTAAAAGAAAATAAATATGCATAATTGGAAGATATAACGTACAATGAACTTGATAAAGACCTCTGGTTATTGATAAAAGAATCCAATTGGACGAATATCGACAAGATCTCCTCCACCTTGATCCTCGCAGAAATTTGCATCTTTGGTAACGTCTAGAGCATTTTTCGAGAGAGCAACAACATAAATCAAGAAACCGTGCGCGAAATAGTTTTATTCGGAACACATATTTTAAGCGTCGCGATATTTTATCTCGTTTGAGAAGAACCTCCCTCTGCATCGTAAGTTTCGGCATCCGTCCCACACGTAAAAAGGAAAATGTGAAAGTATCGGCGGGGAAAAAAGCTCTTTGAAGAATTGAATAACGGGAGGCGGAAAGTAGCATAAAATAGAGCGAACCAAAATAAATTACCTTTTCTTCACAGTTTCTCGCTCCTGGAAAGAACCGCATCTCTTTTACCCTTTCTAGTTCTTCCCACGTTACCATACCCCGCTCTTCTCCCCGTAATCTCACCCACATTTTCCTTTTCCTTTATAACCATTTTGCATACGTAAAGAATCGCACAGAACATCTCTCTCTCTTCCTTTTACCCTTCAGCTTCCGTGGAAGCATTTTCCCGCCCTCTATACAGCGTCCTTAGGGCTTTGCCTCTGAAGTAAAGCCCGCGAAAATGAGTACCAACGGAATTGAGGGCAACTGCGTGAGTTCTACACACACACACACACACTCCTCCGTCCCTATTTATTCCTCCGTTTGAATTGCAAGATTGAAGGTTTGTTCCCTTTTAAAAGGACGTTTTTCCGTTCTCTGCGGCAATGTTTGGTTTGAAACGACGCGAAGACCGCTGCGATACGAAATGTTTGCTCTTCCCTGAAGGGGTCACTAATGGAAACTGCGATAAATAATATACATAAACGTTCGGAGATTCAAAGAATATTTCTTCCTTTCGCGTAGGTGAGATGTATTCTGCCAGTCGCCTTTAAAGGCTGAATTTATCTCGCTGAAGTTTGATGGATAAATATTTAACGTGTCTGATTTCGGGACAGCGCCCTTTCCCGCTAAGGCTGGGTCCTTTCCGACTGAGATACAGCGAGGTATATTTCGGATATTTTAGTGGCTGAGGGTAAATACACGATTATTAAATGGGCTTAATTCTCTTTTAAAGTCGCCTGGATTTAATGTCGGTGGAAAAATACCATTCCATATTTATATATTTACAATATCATTTCTTTCCATAAAGAAAAAATTCAGAGATGTAAAATTTTAAAATGATTTAACCCAAGATCAATTGCAAGTGAAATAGTGCTCTAAATTTCTTTACGAATGTACATTATATGAAATATTACGAGCGTTGTGAGATTTTTATTTAAGGAGCCATCGAGGCACGTTTAACTATTTAACCTCCCAATTAAATAGACCCTGCTTAAGGGAAATGTATTTCTCATGGACTAATTATTCTAGAAATTGAATTTAATGCTGAAAAGCGTATATATTATGTAATTCAGAAATATTAAGTTATAAATAAGAACTTCTAAATTTATGGTTACTTTAAATTGGTGGTTATACTTTAAAATAAAGCTACTTTTACTGTTACCGTTAATAACTTCATCAATATTTACTTCCTCGCCAAGGCCTCTCTGAGTTACTCATTACTTAACACTAGCATATAAATTCCTGGTAAAATCGTGGTAGTTCTTAAAATTCCCAATGTTACATATCTTCTTAGAATACTGATTGAAAATTGTACCATGAAATTCATTTATCTAATCACTTAACCATTACCAATTCATTATATTGAAGTTTACACCTAAGGAGGTCATTGTAGCTGCGAGGCGCTGAAGAATTTTTATAATCTTCAAGAAAGAAAAAATAGAAAATATAAAACATATCTCTACACCAGGATTGTTCAAACTCTGAGCTTTCAGGCCGAATTCAGTTCTTTGCAGTTCAATTTCTCGTAATTGTTTCCTGAAAATTGCAAAGTTGTTTTCCTTAAGCATAATAAATGAGGTGGAAAAGAAATGTCGATTGAAACTTACTCTGTGAATCTATGAAATCGGCCTCAACGTTGTGATAGTTTTCCATTATGAAGAAAAATTAAATGCAGAGTTTTACCTCTTTCTGTGGTAAAGGTAAAAGTCTGTTTTCCATTTTTCTTTATTACTTTATAAAGTAAAACTTTTCTCATTATCGACCATAAACAATTTAGATGTGTTATTTCGATGAATTTGATTATTTAAAAATACACCGGAGTACATAAGTGCCCCATACTGTACTTGCCAGAGACGGCATCGGGTGTGCGCTTGTTCTTGCGGCAACAGTGGGTACCAGGTGGGGTCACAGTACTGGTAAAGATCGTTACGAAGTACCTAAAGTCTACTTCCAAAGCTGATATATCTTGATTACTTAAACTTAACTAATTCGAGGTTCTTGAGCATTACAAATTTTCCCTCTCGTCACCTAACAACCATAGTATACAGTATTGTGCCAAATGACCTTAGCTGACGAAGCTTGAGCAAAATAACCAACGTCTGCTAAGGCCATTTCGCACATATGAGCTTCCTCCTAGAATGGAATCCGGGTTCCACCAAAGGTGGACGCACTACCCACTTAGCAGAAGCCCACTTTCTTGCCGTTCCCAATTTCCTTTGAGTATAACTTGTATGAGAAAACTGCCTTGCACCGCATGAGGCTGTCGCCCCCAGTCTCTGAATTCCCTTTCGACCCTAGTTATTTTTTCAAGCCCTAAAATGTGTAAACATTTTGAACTATAGCCTTTCACGTAGATAGTAAGTTTGTTTCCATATTAACAACTTAACTTAAATTGGCTTTATTATTAACATCTAATCTACTTCGTATCTAACTGAGGTGATTTTTTTTGGAATTATACTCTTATCACTTTCTTGTGATTTGCTAAGCGCTTTTAAGGGCATAGACATATTTGGCTTGTTTTTATTTGCCAGTCAAGATAGGAGCAGTTAAAGTTTAAGGGGCTGACAAGGCTGGAGAAAAGACATTGCTACTCCGTTCTAGAGGAAAAGCATGTAGATGAAATGATTAAAAATCGACCAAGGATTAAAAAATATGTCGCAGCAATTCAGGGGATGCCAGGATAAGTAGAGTTGGTAAAAGCAGGATTAAATAAATTCATGAAGATGAGAAAGGGATCCCTTCGATAGTAGATAGAGGAAGAACAAATCAAGACCTACCGCAAAGCTTAGTACTAATGGCAATCGCGATGAATCGCATAAAAGATGATCGGCCCATCTATCTTTTCACGCAAACATTCCGCGGGATTTCGCCCCTGAAGAAACTCACGGTCGCGGCTCTCTCCATCAAAGTCTCTCCCCGATCGAAATCCAAATATTTTCTCTGGCTCCAGCACGTTCATCACCGCCTATTCTCAAGAGAGAACAGTCGAAACGCGGAATAGTTTCCATCAGTCCTTCCGCTCCGTCTGAACGCGAAACGAAAGGTGGCATGAAGGGTATTCAAGGGAGGAAAACGCACATCAAAATAGTAAGACTGCTCATGACGAGGATAAGAATTTCAGGGGCACACCGGCGTGCGGTCCAAGATGGGGCAAAGGAAAGTGAAAGGAAGAGGAGATTATCGAATCAACTTATCGCATTCTGGCCAGGGCATCGAACCGGAGCAGAAACACAAACTGAAGCTGAAAAAAAGTCGATATATTTCGGTTAAAGGTCGATTATTATATAGTTGATACATTTTTATATGCAAGGGTAAAAATCGAAGTCGAATAGAAAAATTAAAATTCATGAACTCATTGAAACCGAAAACTGTTATTTATTCCCTTTCGATTCCCAATAATGTGATTTTATTTCGGAGTACATCTATATAATAAGAGTAGATGGTGGAAGCCTTAGTTATACATATGTAACTATAAGTAGATACTAACTAAAATGAGTGCTTGATATCTACATTCATGCCTACAAATCATATGTGTCTAATATATTGATAATAATGCATTTAATGTTTCAATTTCAGAGTGAAAACCGGTTCGCCGTTGGCAGGCAGCGAAACAGGTAAAAATTGATATTTAACGAACCGGAACGAAAAATATTACGCTTCGATGCCCTGATTCTGGCTCAATGAGGAAAGCAAGGACAAATCTCACCCCTACCTCATCTTGGCTAGTCACCTCATACACTCTCGAAACTTTTTTGTAGGTTTGATGCTGGTTGAGAATCCAGCTGCTTTCGGGCTAATAACCTTATAGTGTGCGTTTACTGACTATACGTTTAGAATGACGGATCTTCTAACTTTTAGCTAACTTACGTCTGCGAAGTAAATTCTATTTGCTTACTTATGGAACCCTTGACTTTTAGCATGAAACGATCTAAACATATGCGAAAGGGATGCAACTGCCATTGTAAATAAGAATATTGGTTCCTTAGGGCAGTATTTTAACATTATTCGGACAATCTACCTCACTCCTCATCTTGCCTGATAGGGCATTTTCTTTCTCCATTGCTTTCCGAATCCACTGGTGGAGGGTTTGAAGTTCAGACCGGCCTCTGAGCTGATTACTTTACAGATATGAGACATTTTCGTTTTCAAAACTATACGTGATATACTCGGCACATAATATCGCTACGTTATCTAGTGATGTTAATGAAATCAATATTGGAAGGCGTGACTTCGTGGAAAGCCATAGTTGAAAGAAAAACTTTGTAAGTTCCACACAGATTTTAATTGGCAACCGGTTTCATAAGTCCCCTTACATCATCAGGCATATGAACATATTTTTTAAGGTATATATAGGATGGCTGAGAGGGAGGGAGGGTAGAGGGGAAAGGAAGTGATGTTAATTTGAAGGAAAATAATGACGGCTGAACTTCCATTGCCTTACTCTGTCATGCTTCATAGAGGAACGAAAGGGATACTATGATCAATCTGATTGAAGCGATAGTCTATACCCGACCCCAAAAGCACAGTGGTTCATGAAGCGTTAATAAGAGTGTGGATAAAATGCTTCAACTAATTCTTATCCAAACCGCCAACGCAATAGCAGAAAATATTCTCCATATTCTATCCTCCTAAGTGGTCTCATAGACTTGGAAATTAAGTGATCCGCGAGCGGCCGTAAGAAAACACACCAGCGGCCGAGAACGGACAGGTAGCCGCTGTTTGGACACCAACGGAGTGGTGCTTTTACGAAGATCGGCGGAGATAATCATCGCGGAATGCCTTCCTCCGCAGCTAGTGGACCATACCGAGATAAACGAGATCGCATTCTGCCGGTGATGATCTCGGGATGGCCTTTCCGAGAGCTACATTCCTTGGCCCGTATGAATTTCATCTCCTCGATGCTTTCTTCCCTCGCTAGATGGGAGAGAAAGGACTGAAAAGATAGCGTGCTTAGGGGGTTGACACGGAATGCTGAATCCTCCACCCATACGCGCCTTCCATTCCGCTATCCTCTCTCGCATGTCTTCTTCCATTTCGGCTTTCACGAATGCCGGACTTCTAAATCCTTCTATATTTCCATATCCTCTCCCCTTTGTCATTCCTGCTCATTCACACGCCCATCATTCTCTTTGGTGGTGCTCCATCCTCAGCCTCTGTCCCTAATCCGTCCAAATTTTCTCTTCCTTCTCATCCCCTCAGATTTTCCTCCATCAACATATATCCAGCTGCCTTTCCCTCTCGACCATTTATTAGGATTTCAAAGCCGAAGACTATATTTTCCCGAGATCGCCGGAATTAAGGGAACGTCTCGTCTATCTAGGAAATTCTATCATATATATATTCGAAAGAGCTTTCGGTACCATTGATATCACATGACTTTATTGAAGTTGAGATTTCATAAATTGAAAAAGATAATATTCAATTTTCGTAGAATATTAGTAAAACAAAAAGTCGCATATAACCCGCAACAGAGTGATATGGAAGGGGATGAAATTCTCGGAGATAAAATTCAATATCCATATACCATAAGAAATATCAATCAGTACTTGAGTCAATACATTTACAGATAAACAGCGTTACTGCTATTCTCTTTTACAATTAGCTTTCAACCTTTCATTGACTATTTGCCCTCGTGATACTTTCATCATGAGTGCAAATTCATCTTGAATTTTCATTGCACTGAAATTATATGGATTAATATTTAAGAACATTCGAAATCTTTACCGGTTTACTGTAGTGTTCTTTACTACTTTCTCATTCTCACTGTTTCAATTACCCTCTGGTAATTGGATGACTTTTTTGTAACTCCTATAATATCGTGGCAGAGATACATTTCAGAAGAACCCGAGGAAAGGAGAATCCTTTCAAGGATTATTTTCTACCTTTTAAATTGAAAATCGGCTTCTACGCGAATCACTAAGTAAACCTGTCTCTCTAACACGAAATCAATGATGAGCATTTCCCATAGCAAGCATAAATTCCATGTTTAAATCACTCATACATATATATCCAATAATCCTTCGATCTAAGTGATCTATGGTCCATTATTCTACCTTAGGAGTGGTAAGAATTTCTTATACAACCATTATACTCACAGATATATTGACAACCACTATTCTGAATCAAGAATTGGATTATATGATGACACTCAACTACAAAATTCATCTTTCACTCTCTGACGCAATCCTCGCATGACGTGCAAATATCAGTTTCGAATTGAATTTCGACCCACCATTCAAATCGAAGATTTACCTCCTCGCCTCAGTCAATCACTTCCGAAACCATTAATATGCTAAGCAGTATTAGTAATTGATTGTTGGATGATACTCTCACGAGATGATAGATTCTCATTGTGAATCCTTCCTCTATATTTCCTTTGAAAATCGATGCCTATGCTGATTCAAATTGCCTTTTAAGTTCATTCGGTCCTCTGATCACGTATGTAACCAACGTATCACTCATCTGTTTGAAGGTTTTACTCGATTTTCATAAGAAACAAATCAGCATAGAAATAAATTAACCTGTACTTTGATCTTCTTTCAGCAAACACAGCAATATACACAAATTGGTCCCACACGAACTTGTAATTAATAATATTACTGAAACGTCTTTAATTAAGAGCGAGACTGAGACTTAATAGTCTCTTCTTACATCTAATCTTTGACGTTTTAATTGCCTTGAGGGTAAATGTATTCTCTTGCAATCTTTAAGTAACTACTTAATTTTCTCGCAGTTTAATCAATCTCCTTAGTCATAGAGCAATCATATAATATGCTTAATGGATCTTTATCTTAATTATTTGTTTTTTTATGTGATAATGCGATATAAATATGATTTACATGAGTAAATAAGAATTGGTACTACATATTTTACTTACCGAACTGTTCTGGCTCTTTAGATTACATTAATATGTAAATAACCGAATATTCTCCTCATACAACGCGATGATATTAACTTCCAAAAAGTTAACCTATTATTCCACAAATCCTCTTCTCAATCGTCTCAGCGAAAAATACAGGAAAACAAAGCTAACAAAGAATAATAATGAAGAAGAAAATAACAGATTTAATTACATTATACACCATAATAGAAAGTATAAATAAATCTGTTATTTTCTTTTTTATCATAGATTACCTCTATACTAAGGCCTCCACTATTTAAGGAAAAAATAATAATACTTCGAAGAATGATCGAAATGAATGAATATCGTCTACTCTCTGACACTTTGTCTCTGACACTGGATGAAATACGGTACTAACTTACTGCATATAGATTCCCATCATGCTCTGTATACCTTCCCTTATGCCTTAAATAACATCCCGCCCTTTTCCATGTTTTAGTTACACGACGCGCCAAATCTTCTCAACGCCTCGCAAGTGGCGCCATTTCCTCGCTTCTTTCCCGCCAAATACTCCCATTCCCTTTGCGTACCCCCATCTCGCCCCTTAATGTTCCGATTCGCAACAAAACCCTTCTTCCAAAGGAGTTATTTATTGCCCTCCTTTCCCATTCCTGCAAAAGGGATACAAAAGGGGCACAGTGAAGAGAGATATGGGGGAGGAGGAGCAGTGCAGTAGCAGCTGTTTCCGCGACACCCCCAGGCGCCACCTACTATAACCTGCCACTTTCTTATCCCTTCCCTTATTTCACTCGGTACTGCGGGTCTTTCTAACATAAAAATACCTTCTCTGCGAATTTTCGATAGTCCAGCGGTCACAAAGGCATAGTATTTTTCAAACTGAAAAATATTTTATCACGATTTTACCTGAACCGAATGTTTCTGACATTTTTATGACACTTACTTTAGGTCGTAATGAGCACGAGGTGTTAGGATAAATCTTTTGCAGTTTCATT
>KZ308418.1:228179-271443 GCA_000376725.2 Ladona fulva
ATCAAAAGATGATGAAATCATGTACTTCAGATTTGGAGTGGAGTAAAATTTACACTGAAGAATCACAGAGAACTGCCTTTAAGTAATAGGCCAAAAATGACAATATGTGTACTATTGAAGCAGTGAAATAATAAAGACGATTGCAAACAAAATACAAAGAAATTTTGACCGCCTTAATAAAACAGGGAAAGAAAAGAGGAAACGATAACACGGGAAAAATTTCCAAAACGAACTTCAGAAAAGCTGAGAGGATTTGAGTAAATCTGATCGCCCCAGCTTACATCACTGTTGAGAGGGCAAATCCCTTGTTCTTTTTCATTTTGTTCGGAAGCAACTATGCAAAACTCGCAACTACATTCCCATCATATCCAATCAAAGTGTAATCCGGCGTAAGACGTGGGCGCCGAACAGTGAACGAAATCTCGGCAGCAACAAATGCATCGTGCATCAAAGAAATCCTGTCAAACAGCAATTCGCCCTAGTCGTAGTCGAACATACATTCGATAACGAATTAATGCAAAAAGCCCGTTCCCGAAAAAATTCTGTTCCTTTGCATGGAAAAACCTCTCATTTGAATTCTGAACAGACTTACTTTTTGGTGAACGCAGGCGGTATAGAAACAAACGTTCTTTCTGACTTTAAACAAACAAGGTTTTTTCCACAATAAGGTGTAGATTTTTTCCTTTTCACTTCTCCGATCCCTTTTATACCTTGTGAAGCAATTTTTGTGGAAGGGCCATCAATGTTTATCACCGGTCAAAAGACGAAAGTGGAGGAGAGGGAAGGAAAAAAATGTTTTCGCAGTTGTTATCCCTTTGAGCTCTTAGGGTTTTTGCAGGGCCACTGCAGCCGTACGTGGGAAATCTAAAATTTCCCTCGACGGACGTGCCCAGAGATCCGAGAAGTGGATGATGTGGTAAGGCAAAGGCAGGGTGAGGGAAATCGGGGATAGGAGAGGTTGAGGAAACATTAAAGGATGATTGGAGGGAAGTTATGACGCAATCTCGAGAATATTTCGGCGATAATAGAAAAGATGGGAGGTGAAAATGTGAAGAGAATTGAATTGATTGATTGAAGTTTATTTGAATTTACAAGATTAAATAATTAATAAAAGTGGGACCAATTTTGGTAAAACAAAGTTTTCATCTGATGAGGATACATATATCCAAGATTATTCATTGTTTTCTAGGGATTACATGAAAATTAAAAGGAAAAATCGATCTTAAGATGGTGAAAAATATCTTTAGATGACGCTAATATCAAAAGTCTTGATATCGTCAATTTTGTATGAAGTAATTTTACTATTCTTACCTGAATCATATTCCAGGAATGGAGGAAAACATTCATATAACCATTCAAGAAAGGTCGAAGTCCACTGTTAATCTATTTTTGAGATTAAAAAAAACTACATTTACGTAAGAAGCCTTAGGAACTCTTAAAGGAACACTTTAGGGAATGGGTGTCAATGAAATTTTAGACAAAGTCAATCAATAGAAATAATTATAATCATAGATAATTTATTTTGGAAGAGAATAGTAGTAGCCTCTTTGATGGGAACAAGAAGATAATCCCAACTATATCAATTTTAATAATCATTGCTATTGAAGAACACACAACCATTGTCTAACCAGAAATATCCGAATAACCGGGAATAGAACATGGGACCCTAGGGTTGACACTCTAATCAATCCGTCACCGCGGCCGGTAGCTAATTCTCAAATGATTTGGGTAAAGATAAACAGCTCATGTATTTGGTTTCATTTTTCCAATTATTTCTTAAAGAAAAATTTTGAAATTCTTTAACCTTGGAAACTGACTTTTGTAGCTGTTATATAGCATATTTTCCCTAAAACATTTTTATGAATGTGAATTAATTTAACATTAGTTATAAAACAAGAATTTTACGAAGTACCGTTTAATTACTTGTAATATAGCATATTATACCCTCAAAATACAAGCGTTTTATAACAAATCATTTGCCAGACAAGAAATTTTCTCTTCTCCTCCAAGCGATCCAGAATACTTGAGTGAGCCTGTATTTTGCCTGTCGCGCGAACTGAATTTTAATCATCTTGCGGGTCGTAGATTTGAATTGATTCGCTACTACACTTGACAACCCTGATACAGACGTTTGTCAGAAGCCCATGATTATGTCCCATTACAAAGTTATTAAGCCTTTCATCCTGGAGGTGCTCTTCAACCATACAACCTTCCGGTTTCATATTTACATCTTATTCCTTTGCGATCGATTTAGAGGCCTGGTATAAATTGCGAAGAATTTCGCTGCTATGAAAACTAATATCGTGCTTTTTACTGATTTAATCATCTGGAAGTTTGCTCCACATTACAAAAAAGAATACCGTCGGATAATTTCATTCCCTGTAGAAGAATGGCTACCATCTAAGAGGTGTTAATCACAACGGTGTAAGGCCAAGCACGTTGCATAATGACGTTACGCATTTCGAATGAGTACGATGTTAATTAAGTAAACATCTTTACTAAAGAACAGATATTATAGAATATTATATATCTAAATATTTTTCACGGAATACGAAATTCAGAGGTATTACAAAAATCAACGATGTTTCATTCTTCGATTAGCGATAGGCCGTTTACGAATTCTTTCCCCAAGTGAAAAGCTATTATGTATAAGGAAAACCTTACAGAGTGGAGACTGTTCGTCTCCCTTAGCTCTTAGCTATCTATTTTAGTTATTTTTTTGTAAACACGTCTGATTTCTTCTTTGGAGAATTTCACGCATAGAAAAATTGATGAAATCGATGTGGGAAGGCGTAACTTGGTGGAAAGTTATGACACGAAAAGCATTTTGCTATGATTTAGTTCACCCATTTCAAGAAACTTTACATAGTGTTGCATTGCCTCAAGCTTCCTTGGGCATAATAAAGATACTAATAGGTGGAACCGTTACATAATACCATGGCAACGAAATACCAACTCGGTAGCATAGTGAAAAATTTTTATAATTAACATTAATGCCGATTTTGCTAAACTATATAGCAAATATTATGCGATCTTGATAGGTCATTGTTAGTACATACAACGCAACTTGATCGGAACAAAATTCCTTAAGAAGAATTTTACCTCCTGTTAATTCCATTTTCTTTAAAATTTAAATTGCAGACAACTCACTGTTATTTAAGTTAATTGAATTGAATATAATGTAAAGTTAAGTTTCAGCAATATATGAAAAAAATTTTCCCTTGAAATAGGATTATGAGAAGTTATACAAACCTCTACCAAGTATGAAATCAAAAGATGATGAAATCATGTACTTCAGATTTGGAGTGGAGTAAAATTTACTCTGAAGAATCACAGAGAACTGCCTTTAAGTAATAGGCCAAAAATGACAATATGTGTACTATTGAAGCAGTGAAATAATAAAGACGATTGCAAACAAAATACAAAGAAATTTTGACCGCCTTAATAAAACAGGGAAAGAAAAGAGGAAACGATAACACGGGAAAAATTTCCAAAACGAACTTCAGAAAAGCTGAGAGGATTTGAGTAAATCTGATCGCCCCAGCTTACATCACTGTTGAGAGGGCAAATCCCTTGTTCTTTTTCATTTTGTTCGGAAGCAACTATGCAAAACTCGCAACTACATTCCCATCATATCCAATCAAAGTGTAATCCGGCGTAAGACGTGGGCGCCGAACAGTGAACGAAATCTCGGCAGCAACAAATGCATCGTGCATCAAAGAAATCCTGTCAAACAGAAATTCGCCCTAGTCGTAGTCGAACATACATTCGATAACGAATTAATGCAAAAAGCCCGTTCCCGAAAAAATTCTGTTCCTTTGCATGGAAAAACCTCTCATTTGAATTCTGAACAGACTTACTTTTTGGTGAACGCAGGCGGTATAGAAACAAACGTTCTTTCTGACTTTAAACAAACAAGGTTTTTTCCACAATAAGGTGTATATTTTTTCCTTTTCACTTCTCCGATCCCTTTTATACCTTGTGAAGCAATTTTTGTGGAAGGGCCATCAATGTTTATCACCGGTCAAAAGACGAAAGTGGAGGAGAGGGAAGGAAAAAAATGTTTTCGCAGTTGTTATCCCTTTGAGCTCTTAGGGTTTTTGCAGGGCCACTGCAGCCGTACGTGGGAAATCTAAAATTTCCCTCGACGGACGTGCCCAGAGATCCGAGAAGTGGATGATGTGGTAAGGCAAAGGCAGGGTGAGGGAAATCGGGGATAGGAGAGGTTGAGGAAACATTAAAGGATGATTGGAGGGAAGTTATGACGCAGTCTCGAGAATATTTCGGCGATAATAGAAAAGATGGGAGGTGAAAATGTGAAGAGAATTGAATTGATTGATTGAAGTTTATTTGAATTTACAAGATTAAATAATTAATAAAAGCGGGACCAATTTTGGTAAAACAAAGTTTTCATCTGATGAGGATACATATATCCAGGATTATTCATTGTTTTCTAGGGATTACATGAAAATTAAAAGGAAAAATCGATCTTAAGATGGTGAAAAATATCTTTAGATGACGCTAATATCAAAAGTCTTGATATCGTTAATTTTGTATGAAGTAATTTTACTATTCTTACCTGAATCATATTCCAGGAATGGAGGAAAACATTCATATAACCATTCAAGAAAGGTCGAAGTCCACTGTTAATCTATTTTTGAGATTAAAAAAAACTACATTTACGTAAGAAGCCTTAGGAACTCTTAAAGGAACACTTTAGGGAATGGGTGTCAATGAAATTTTAGACAAAGTCAATCAATAGAAATAATTATAATCATAGATAATTTATTTTGGAAGAGAATAGTAGTAGCCTCTTTGATGGGAACAAGAAGATAATCCCAACTATATCAATTTTAATAATCATTGCTATTGAAGAACACACAACCATTGTCTAACCAGAAATATCCGAATAACCGGGAATAGAACATGGGACCCTAGGGTTGACACTCTAATCAATCCGTCACCGCGGCCGGTAGCTAATTCTCAAATGATTTGGGTAAAGATACTAATATATTAAATTAATCGTTCAAATTAAGGGTTAGTAAATAGATAATTTAAAATCTAATGCGACTTAAATCATGAAATAAATAATTATCGAATTCTAAGGAGTAACTAGGTTCTCATTTGGAATGTTATAAGATATTTCTTTTAAATGAAATAATTTTCTGCGTATTCAAAATTCAGAGATTTTCGAGCTTTGGTTTATTTGCAGTTTGCTGAATGTCCCGCTTTCTTTATAGAGGTCACGATTTGTCAGAGGTATTCTATTAATAATACACTCCAACCGTCCTACTTTGAAGAGGATTCTCTGTACGAGGTTTTCCCCCTAACCTCTCTCTTTATCGTCATTTTCTCTCTCCACCACTCGCTTCCATTGCTCCAGAATCCTAATTTGGCCGGTTTGGTCCAAGCCGCACGGGTGTTCTGCTCGTGTGATTAGTGGTTACAGCGCCTAGGCTTTCACACGTCTCGTTCCAGACCAATTCCCAGTACTAGTCATCTCCTCTTCTCTCCCGGGAACCGACCACGCCCCTTTTCCTCTAAATATCTATCTCTATTCTGTCCCTAAGTACTTGCGACTTAAATAGAAACCCTAGGATAAAATTTATATGTAACATTAATTTTGTTTTAATTATTCAATTAAATCTTGCACATTTACTGCTGGATGAAACAATTCCCAAAATGCCGCAGGTAAATTCACTTTTTCTTACGTTCATGTTTCTATGCCTTTTTTTGAATCCGCAACTCATTGATTAATGAGATAAGTGTAATTTTTGCCACGTAGCTGTCTGCAGAATTCGGGTTAGTTTAGGATTCGACATTAGGTAGCCTGAGAAATCATCGGCACCTGTATCGCGTGCTGCCTACACTCACGGCATCTCTCGGTCAAAAGAATCGAATTGAACCAAGAGAATGAGTAGTAGTAGCATTGTTAAAAGCGCTTCGACAGCTTAGGGCTCCCACCGGGAATCGAACCCGGGACCACTTTCGCCGAAGTCGAACGCGTAGCCCACTTGGCTATCCGGGAGCCCTAGAGAATGAGTTTTATCAGTTATCAGAGTTATGAGTCATTATAACTGAATAATGCACATAAGGAAGTAGAGATAGAAAACAAATCTGATTATGTTTATGAAAGCATAGGATCGATGTTTCCTATATCTTTTACGGAAAATCATTTGATTAGTTAAATTAATTGATCTAATTCATTCAAATTTGGTATTCATTCGTATAAAACTACTTACAATGCCGAAAGTGGCGCAATTTTGTCACATACCACATCGCCATCTTTGCGCAGTATCGTCAAAGTTGGTGGCCGAAAAAATGACGTTGTCTCACACTACTAATTCTCCGCTCCGTTTGTGATAGATTTTACACTATCAAATGTTTTACCAAATGTTTATCAATTGTTATCACTATCAATTGTTTTATCAAATGTTTTATGTATATAAAAAATACACTATCGTTCTCTTACAAAACAAATATGTCATTTTCCCTGCATTTTACGTTATCAACAAGTTTCGTAAACTCACCAGGTATTGCTTAGCATATTACATTAGGAAAGATGGGAATTTCGGAAAGACGAGATGGAGAGGTTAAGATTTTGGCAGGTTGAGGAAAACTTTTTCTGGGAGGGATAGGAATAGGTTAGGGAATTTCCACTTGTGTGTGAGGTGGTCTTTACAAAATAACTTTTATATTGAACCGATAAATTTGAAATTGAATGAAATGTTGCTCCAACTCAAAGGTATAGCCAAGATTTTGGGGGTTCAAACCCCTTCCCCGTGAGGACAGAGCTGACAATTAACGAAAGTATGCGAGAGGATGACCTCTTGTAATTATGCCACGTAAACACCGCTGGAGGTTTGCAGGGAATATATATTAATATAAATCAGTTTATATTTTCATTGGGGCTCCCGGATAGCCAAGTAGGCAACGCGTTCGACTTCGGCGAAAGCGGTCCCGGGTTCGATTCCCGGTGGGGGCTCACGTGCGAAATGACCTTAGCTGTCGAAGCACTTTTAACAATACTACTACTACTATTTTCATTGGATTTTGAGCGCAAGTATTCTTGCTCCTGGATTGTTGGCAATGCATTATTTACTCCATGGCTCTAAACCCCCATGGACAAGTTTTAGCTACGTCCCTGATCCCACTTTTTTATTTTAAGCAGGCAGTATGTATACCAGTGATCCCCAAAGTGGGCGATGCTGTCCCCTAGGGGCGGTGGTCTAATCTAGGGGGCGCTAGACGAAAAAGAATTTTATCCCACTGCCTGTCATCTTTCTTCCTCAATAGAGTTTTACTGGATTTATGGCATTAATACAACATCAGAAAATTGCCATACAGATATTTTTATCATAGCAGCGTTTAATTTCCTTTTTATCTTTCATTAGCTATGGCCACACAGATACTAATTTTCATACATATTCATTCGATAGGCGGTGGTATGGATCCAAAGGGACGGTAGCATGAAAAAGTTTGGGAAACACTGATGTAGACATACCTTGGGAATGCATAAACCGCAGGATACATTGAAAGTCGTATTCCAGGGCAAACCACCACTGGGAAACGGAATTAATTCGTTATTTCTCGGTCACCTCATCATCTCGCAATCATTCTTATCAATCTTTTCAACCCCTCCACGACCCGAGTTTGACTTTTTCCGCTCAATCCTCTCAAGTTACCTCTCATCTTCCTGCTCTTCCTTTAACGCTTGAACCCGTCGGCGTCGTGTCCGCTACGCTCTCTCCATTTATTCTTTTTAAGTTCGGACGCGTTTGAGATACCGAAAGAAGCGGCCCGGCCATTTGCGCGATAAACATGTCTCGACGTGCTGTTTTCTCCCCCGATTATCGATACGGCGGAGGGCATTTGGTTTTTTTTCGCACGTCCGCCGTCTTACTTCCGCTAGTCATGTCAAGACGAGAGGGCCTTTCTCCTTACTCAAAATTGATACGTACTTCTCCGTGTATTCACTCATTAAGTGACTCCTCTTTCCAGTTTGCCTCTCTTCATAAAACCAGATCTGCTCTCCTTATCTTCCTTCCAACGTTCGCCACCCTCTGCTTTTTCCTCTACGTCTCGTTCCATATCTCCCAACATCTCTCCTTTCTTTGTGTTTCGTCCGAGTTTTTCCCCTTTGTCCGGCTCTTCCTTCTCTCTCTAACCGTGTGGACGAATTTCTTCCCCGAATATCTCCCCTCGGCTTTTCGCCCGAACAAAGAACATTGGTACCGAGTTGTTCAATATACGCCTGTCAGAAGATGTGCGGCGACATTGAGGGGAGTTGTTTTTCGAATCGAAAAATATATAAAAGGCTTTGACTGTTCCAACGTGCCCCTGTCATTCTCACGTTTCCCGTAAGGTTGTTTTCATGTGATGGCTTACGAAAGGTATTAGTGAAATATTTAATTTTTAGCAATATTTTATATTATATATTTGATATTCCTCGAATGTCGGTGAACTGACCGTAAATGGAAAGACTCTCAGTTTGTCGAATTCAAGATTAACGGTACGAAATGAACGGTAGCGGAAAAGTAGGATTCACCTCTTTCCCTGTGTACCTTTCATTTACGTTGATCTCACTATAGTCAGTTTTGTTAGTCAGGTTTGTTTGATCCTGGTCACGAATGCTTGACAAATTTAAAGCAAGTACGGTTGCGGAAGATGGGTACGGTATCATGAGACCTGCAAAGCACATTTGACCGATACGACAATGAGGGTGATGTAAGAGAAACAGACGCAATCTGGAACAGGAAATAACGCTATGAAAACTCATTGACGCGTAGGATCCGCGAACAAAAAAGCCAAAACCATTAGGCAGATCGCTCGGAATTTATACCCTCCGCCCCACGCCGATGGCTTGGTTGGTTTTCATATACTCGTAGATGTAGTTATCATAGAATGTAGGGAATGATATTCAACAGGATTTTAGGAAGCATCAATTTACTGAAAGATAGAAAACATATCTAGCTAAGTGGTTATCATCCTTGCTATGGTAACTGCTTAGCATTCGCTTTGATTTTCCCTAAATTACGGAAAGTAGATGTGATAAAAAGTTAAGTTCATGATTTCTCTTTTCCGGTGGTTTGTATGTACTAGTAAACCCTAAGAAGAAATGGACATGAAAAAGTCTGTCACGGATCCAAATTGTCCACGAGACTAACATCCAAATTTTCTGGTAAATATTCTGGCAAGGTAGCTATGGCTAGAACAGTCGACTGGAAAGCGTTATACCCGGGTACGAGCCCCGATCAATTAAGTCTTTTTTCATGTCCGCATCTTCTTGGTAATATTCATAACCGCGTAACTTTTCCTTATCCTCATCGCTTTTTTAGTATGTACTGCATGATGAAAATTGATAGCAAGGAACTGTTTTTCAATTTTTTTACGTTTCGCGAGAATGAAAAATTAATTCAGCAGCTCTCGGCGGAAAACATCTTTACATCTCTCATCACGCCAGTTTTATATCCGACGAACATAATTCTCTGATGACTGAGAATCTGAAACGGAAAAGAAAATTCTTTTTCAAAAATTTCTATATATAATTCGAATAAAATTTCTCTCGTCATGATTCGTTTTGGTTGAGAAGCATGGCAAAGGTTTCATTAAAATGGATTTCGCATCCACATCTGCAGATAAAAAATTAACCTAACAAAACTAACTTAACCTATCATTGAAACGAATTCATTATCTATATCTGCAGATAAAAATTAACCTAACTTCTTTAGGTCGTTGAAAATTAAAATACATCAATTTTAAATACTATCAGTGCTGTATGTTCCGTACCTTCTCGATAAAATGAGCACATCTAATTCATAACAGTAGCATTTTCATACGCTAGTGCTAATTATTTCGGATGTCAGGTATTCAATCAGGGAAATGAAGTCAAACAGGCGACCGAAGCGTGTTTCGCGGAGACTTTCGACCTCTTCCTTCGATCGCGGAGGTCCATTTATGGCTAAACAAACTCAATAAGCTCGGGAATTCTAGTTCCAAAGAGTCGTAGCGAGATATTTATTACGTATCCCTCGTGATATATCGAGTCTTTCTTCGGGGTGCAGAGACGCCTCGTAATTTATAGTCAGTTACCGATGGGTTCTCAGCAGGGAGCGCGTCTGCAGTTTGAGTCGCCTCTAGACTTAGTTATTGATGGAGGAAGATAGCGTGTTGCGTGGTGCGGTCACATAATGGCCCAGATGACACCAATTGTGAGGAGGCGATTATGTCCTAGGAAAACGGCAGCTCCGAACGGGTGGCGGAACTCGCGCTATGCTTAAAAGGGCTATCTATGGAAAGCATCGCCTCACTCTCATCTGTTTATTCTCAAGAGACAGGAAGAGGTGAAGAGTGAATCGAAAGATATGGACTCGGAATTGGTAGGGAAGCTATGGTAACTTTGTGATACAAAGGGGAGAGACGGGAAATTTTACTTTCTTCTTGAGTTCCTTTTACAGCAATTATCAGGGCACACTTTAGAGAGAAAGCAAGTAACCGCCGTACGCAGCAAAAATCAATCAGGCGCTGATACCACTAATACGAATAATAATTCTTAAAATGTACGCTTTTTTACCGATTTTGGCGCTTTTTTAAAAAGGTAATTCGTTAAATTTCACTAATTGACACAGGGTTAAAGGCAGCTTGCAGTGCAATTCTGTAGTTTTAGATAAATACTATTACGTAGATTAAACAATAATGAAAGTAACTTATTTAATAGAAAAAGGAAGTCCCCAATTGCATAATTATTATCACTGACCTAAAGGTTAACCACTCCGGTTAACGCCGGTTTTAATGTAGACTTATTGTTTTTAATGTTTGAATAACATTATAAAATTAGATTTCCGGAGTTTTCTATAAGCATACTGTACTACATTGACACTTTTGGGGAGCAACGTAATTTTGCTCAACTCCTGTCGCGGTACAACAGCGTGAAATGAGGTCAGGAAGCAACACTTTCCCTCTTCAATGTTCTTTCGAAAAAAATGCAATAAAATGAAAAATACATTCTCATTTGAACAGACAACTACACTTGAGATGGACACAAGAACAAATTGAGTAACAACGATACAGGTTTCGGCAAGCTAAGCTATGACTAAGCTTCATGCTCAAAAAATATAATACTTCCCACGTTACTACAGAATCTCATGCAATGAACCCAGATTTTTAGGAGAACAAAACAGTTACATCAAGGGAAAAAATAACTTCAGCAAGGGAAAAATATACGCTATCCAAACGCAATCATTGCTGGCATAAAATATTTTGGAACCATTATAATTGAGATCGGGTCGTATGACAACAGTAACTGAATTCCAGCTACCTCACACGCATGCCCAAAGATGAACAGAAACGGACCCAAAAACCCTCCAGACATTGACGACAAAATCAGATAACGCGTCACCAATCCACGAAACCAAGACCCGGATGACTGCACGCGATAAAATCGAGCCGGAGAATCAATTTCTTAAAATCCAACCTTGGCGGGAAGGAGACCAATTAGGGACGGATTCCGATGGAAACTTTAACGCGAGAGGGCTTTGTAAATGGAAAAAGGGAAGGTGTGGGAGGGCGGGGCGGATCTCCGTGTATGGATTAGTGCTTGGTGCCCCGCGGAGGGCGGAATGAGGGCCCGAGAGGTGTCGGGGGCCTCCGCCAAGGCCGAGGTCACCGCCTCTCCCCCGCTGTCGACAGACAGACGCTTTGCGGGTGGCGGAGGCCGATAATCGCCAGAGATACCGAAAGGGGAGAGATTTATTCCATTTGGACCCTATCTCTAGTTTGCCATCGTGACCTCAAAATGTTAGCGGAGGCTCACGGCTTACGCTCGCCCGGTTCACGACTCGCGCCCCCATTCCGATCCGGAGAGATCTCCAGCGATTCGACCATATGAAAATAAATAGGAGCCTCATTCGTTTCGATTAGCGGCTTCCTTTGTGGGACGAATCGCAACGTCGAGGCTTTACGTGAGGATGCGAAGGAAGGTCGCATATTACGGGGTTGTGGTCTTCTAGATGCGCTGCGATTCGTTTGGGGAAGATAATTACCAGCCCATGCGTGATTACCTTCCTTCGCCGTCGTAAATTTGATAATTTGGAGATGGGCGCCCGCTGGTAAGGAGATTGGCTCCGTTGAGGTATCAGTAGTATTTTGAAATGGTTCTTCTCTCCTGAGTGATGGTCGTGCCTGTTTTAATCCGATGGGAATGTCGAATAAAAAATGCGATTGCAATAGTTTATCATCTAAACGCGTATTTTTGAATCCACCTTGGTGTCTGAGATTGATGAAATGCCGTACGCATATAAAGGAATTAAGATGTCGGTGCGCAATGTGAGCTTTCTGTGCAGTATGCAAACAAATAACTCTGACCCTCTTCTATCTAAAATATAAATGCGTTCATTTTTCTTATACTCTCATGATACCTGATGATAAACTAAATCTATCAGTGAGGGTATACATTCTCATTCAGTGTTGTTCCTTTTGTGGTTAGAACGGAATAAAAATCCTAAAAGAGATAATAAAGATTTTTAGACTGACTAAAGGTATAATAAATACTTAACAATTAGCCTGCAATTTTCGACACAGAATGTTTTCTTCGCGTACGAAAAGGTGAATTCAATTTAATCTGCTATGAATTTTTTCAAATTTCGCGCGAGGAAGTAGGCTAGATATGAGAAGTAGTTGGTAAAAACATCTACCCAAGATCCAGAATTCAATAAAAGACTACATCGGTATTACAATTAATATAAAAAAGTTATCAAAAGCGGACGGAAAACATTCAACATGAAAAACTACAAATATGCCGAAAACATAGGGTATAGTGCAGATCTTTGAGGTATATTAAAATTATTAAAATGGATGTAATTGGGATTAGATTCCTGTTTCCATTAGAGAAGTCATTATTATTATATGTATATCCATCTCCACCCATTCTTTCATAAAAGGAATTAAAATTAAGGCGATTTTACTTTCTTGCTTCTAACGATACGGATTCTAATTTGAATCCAGCCTTATCCAAGCTTTTTTGCTCTTTTCGCTCTCCACCTACTACCAGTTCGCCTCGCTACAGGATTTTTCAGATCGAATAATATATGGAGTCGTCCCTCTAAGTCATGTGTTGTCGTCTGTGAAAGGGAGGAGACGGTGAGTGATATGACTTTCAAAGTACGGGAAACCGTTATATGATCCCAAAATTACTCTCATTAGATCGTGAATGAGATATCTCTGCTAATATAGTGAAAGTCCCGGGGTAGCGTTTTTCAGCGGAATTCCATTCACGGAATTCTTGCGTCGACTGAGCAATTTTAAGCCTTTGCCGACAAACCTTAGGAGCACGGCGGAGATGCAGACGTGACAACACGGAAGAACCGGGACCGAAGCGTGACAAATAAACCATAAATACACCCGCGCGCACGAACTATGCAAACACCCGTAATTATGCAAATGCTTCCACTTTCCCTCCTTCAAACACACCTATAAATCTGCACGGGACGCATAAAAAGGCCGTAAACTTGCATCGGAAGCCTCGTTTAAATTCGCAAAAAATAATATTCGCTCGAAAGTTTCGAATTTATGCGTTCGGATGGGATACTTTCGACGATCTCGGACTCCTTGACACCGAGCCTATGAATGGACGCGCGTGAAAAATACCCCAAGCGACAAGCGCTATTGGAATGCTTCGCAAGACGCCTCAGCGTTTTGTTTTCCTCCCCGTCGAAATATGAATTAGTTCGCGGCGGGAGACCGCCCGTCTCCGCCCAATATCCTACTGAGGCTGCGCCTCGGAAATAGAATAAATTGCGATTTTTTTCGCCGTTTTCCTCTTCTTCTCGTAAAGTCCTTTTCCGGCATCGGCAATAAACTTATTTGCTGTCGGTGTCCGTAATCGCGCCTGTCGCTTTATTTGCATTGGAACGGCTCGCTTCTGATTGGGCGCCTGCTTCTCGGATGATTGGTGTCGCCGTAAATCATTTCGGCGAGTCTCCGTGGAGTTGACTTCCAGGAGAGATTAATGCAAATGGGTGCCGTGGGCACACTCTTGCCCGGGTCGCTTTTTTTTCCTCTTCCCGCCTCCGACAAATTTGTGATCGCTCCTACTACTTTATTCCTCGCGCTACCGCATCGCATTACATACCACCTTAAACATTTCCGTGCCCTGCGAAATATCTGGCTGTAATAAGTATCGGAATTTCATAAAATAAAGAAAAACAGAATATCGTTTTTATACAAAGGGGAGAAAAGGCTCTAAGGTCAAGCTAAGGAGCAATGTCTTCAATGAGATTTTCAACTACAGTCGTCAATTCAATGTATTTTTTACACCTTATGCTTAATTTATCAACTTGTGATGTCATTTGTCCTTGGTACATACGTACTCCTAATAGTACAGAAAGCGACCCGCAACTAAGGGAGTTTCAATAAATGCATACAGTAAATAGCATTTTCCTAACATAGAACCATTGCTTCACTTCAATGAAATTTCTGTATTGAATCAAAAGATTCCAGTAGCTAAAAAGGCAATTGGTATATTGAAGTTATGCTTAAAAATTATGATACTTATAACTCTACAGAGAGGTTGACTAATATATGTAAAAAACAAAGGGTCGATTACATCACATCGCAAAGTAATCCTAATGAATGATGAAGTCACACGGAGAAATAATTAAATTAGCAGCTGTATCAATAAATACGTCAAAATTGACGGTGACAGTGCTGAAGGTCAGGAATGAATAACAATAATAATAATCTCAGTACCTCAGTCAGCTTTGTCGGTCTTGATTAAAAAATGGGTGAACAAATAGTTAAATACCAAATTCATTACACTAAGTCTAAGATGAAGTTTAAAATATTATCGTGTTAAAATATTGTCGTGTATATTATTTAAATATTTATCGTGTGGCTGTTTACGAGATATGGCTTATTTCAGATTTGGCTTCTTTTGAAGTTTTTCCACCCGAAGACAAGCTATTGCTATGCTATATATTAAGTTCTAAACCGATAGGGTCTTAGTATTTAAGGAATTTGTATATTTTCTATCAATCCATCCATTACGATGGTTAACCACCGTAATGTAATTAAAAATTCTTTTAAGAAAAATTATTCGGAGGCATCTACGTGCCCAAAATGGGATAAAAAAACAACTTTTGGCAGCACAACCACCCTTATTTTTTAATTTCCCTCATACTGAAATTAAGGTTGGGTGACAATGTACATACTTCAATTAATAAAGGTTTTATCCTGCATTTCCGAGAGATGGCGGGAAAAGGAGAAGTTCTGAGTCTCATCAATCACACGCTCAGATATAGGCCTCAAATGGAATACGCTTGAAGAGGAGGAAGTTAATCATTACGAACCACAAATCTGTCCGCTCTCATTTCATATTTGTGCTAAACGATCTCCTCGATTGAGTTGTAGAGGTGAATTCCCCATTTTTCTCCCATTTCGAAGCGAAAATGGCCTGAGGCGAACTTACCGCTTCTATTCGAACGCCTCCATGATATATTTTATTCGGTTTAGCTATAGGCTAAAACGATTTAAATTTTTAGAGAATTAAAAAAAATTCCCCTGGAAACTTAAATTATCGCCTTTCCTGTTAGAAAATAACTTCGGAAAATCTAAAAAAATTATTGCTCTTCCATTACCGCACGCTGCGAAAGCCTTCTCAGGCATATTTCCATACGCGCGATATTTTTCTCAGGCCTGCAAAGCTAATTTTTTTTAGAATACCGTTCTCTGCATTTGCATGAATTACTATCGAATGTGAAATATATCGGCGCTCATAATTTTACGTTGCTTTCATATCATGGAGCAGAATCGTAATACAAGTCTGTCTTCTTTTCGAATATAATTCATTCAATAAATATAGCACATGAACTGACTGTTTTAATGTTTGTTACGAAGTAATTGGTTATTGAGATGATGTTCATACGTATTCTCGCGATTTCACGAAAGGGCTGATTCTCGCAATCAAAAATTTTCACCGTAAAATTTCAAGGTTTATAAAATGTAATGATTAATTTGGGCTGAAGAAAGAATAATGCTACCCGAATGACTGATTGTGAAATTATTAACAACTAAAATTTCGAGAAAATATTGTAAGTGTGATATCTAAGATAATTTATCTACCATAGAGTGAATGCAAATCGACACATTTCATTAGAAAATTAAGAGAAAAATCAATGTATGTAATTACAATTTTTCATCATAGAAACACTCCAAATTCATTATTTCATTTACAGTCGGGTTCTACGTCAGAAATGTTAGTCACCAAGTAAACTATGTATAATGAGGGTAAAAAGTCGAGTGATATCGTATTTAATATGTACTTTGCCCTTGAGCAATAAATCTTTTTTGCC
This sequence comes from Ladona fulva, assembly GCA_000376725.2. Lineage (NCBI taxonomy): Eukaryota > Metazoa > Arthropoda > Insecta > Odonata > Libellulidae > Ladona > Ladona fulva. The sequence goes on from KZ308418.1 coordinate 244,526, forward strand.
CATTCATCTACTGACGGCGCACTCTCTCTATACCCATGCATAACAATTCCGGTCATCCTATGGAACAACTCGGAGAGAGAATAAACGTTTAGAAAGAGGAAAGCCAAGTAGCATTCGCAAATGGGACGTGAGTATCAAAAGGGTCGACGGCAGAACAATTGAATAAAGAAGTGATCGCTTAAGCATCCTTGCTGCTACCTTCTCCTTCCACACATTTCTGTTCCCTTCTACTCATAACTATGGGCAATCCTCTTTTCACTCCGCTGTCATATTCCAACAGCTTTTTAAAACAAACATTCCCGTCGACTCATTTTCATACGCTCGTAAAAATGATTCTATCTTCGGTTTTCGCTTCTTTTTTATTGGCGGGAGAGAAATAATCCGAGGGATGGTGTTGGAGAAGTAAACAGGTAAATAAGAATAAAAATCTTGAAGGTCAAAAAGTGAGAAGAGGAGAGAAGTCTAGGGCTTGCGGAGCATAAATTCAGCTTCGTAGCTGGATCACGAATATAATTGGAACTCTTCGATCAGCAAGGCGCCGAGAGGGGCCAGCGACCCTGCTTGCCAATCCTTATAAATAGCGATAAAATGAATATTTAAAAACCAAGTTTTATTCAATTAATCTCTGCTTTGAAGTTTACAATCATATCTCGCTAATAGGGACAGAAGTCGGAATGTTATTGGAAGATAGAAATTTTATGTATTTTTGGATGTGATACAGGAGAAAATTACATAAATAAATGTGGAAGTTATTTTCATACCATAGACGTCAATTTACGTAACGTCCTTTATTTACCATAGTGGCGAGCAATATTTTACTTTTTCATAGAGATGTAACTTGCTCAAAAAGGTAAATTACTGAATATTGCCACGCATGGATACTCATTAATTTCTTAATACCACTCTCATTTTTTAAATGGCAGAAAAACGATGAATAATCTGTGATTAAAACTACAATTGCTGAAATTGATAACTGGCGTCTTATTTTGGATTAGATCGTCCTGTATCAAAGTGATGATCATTGTAAAATTATGGCATGAATTAATATTTAGAAATATTATTAATTTTTGCCCAGAAATTAAGTAAATAACTTTAAAATGGTACATTTACGAGGTAATCTCAATCATCCGAGTTTACAAAATGAATGTGATATTCCGCAGGTTTGACCCTCATTAAAAATGTCCCATTCTTTTTCATCAGCGCTCAGTATTTCACATTAGTTAGTTACTTATAGCCAACAATAGTACAATTAAAATCGTAGTATGACCGCTTATTTGACATAAAATCCGAAAGCGGTAATTTAATATGACTTTGCCTATCTCCTGGAAATATCTTACTTCAAGGCGTGACAGTAGAACGATTTAGAGATTAAAGATTGACGGCAAACAGATTTCTGTACAGTGACGATATCAAGAACCAAATAAGATCGCAACGAAGAAATGGAAGAGTAAATTGAATCGAGCGATCGGTAAGAAGCATTACTACGCGCGAAGGAAAGCGTGGGAGAGCCAAGAGATCAGAGGGACTAAGTGTTACACATCCTGCATTTCGCACTGTACATTCTACAATGAGAGGCGCACATTTGTTCGCCGGTCCTCGCAGTTCGTGGGAGCGGAGTGGGATGCGAACCTCAGATACGATGTCATGATCACAATTGGCCCAGGATATGGATGGATGCCCCCCCAGGCGAAAACGGAAGGGACGATGAAGAGGACGGAGAAAAGGGATGGACGGAGGACGGATGGAAGGGCCTTCCAATGCTCTTGCGATGACCGACTCCGCCTTTCCTACCTATCTGGTGCCATTTGACTCTTCAGTCGATAGATGCCAGATCTACGGGGGAATTTGATAAGGGTCGGACCACTCAATCCTCGTTTATCAGCAGTGAGTTATCACAGCCTACGCATTACTCCATGCAAGTCCCAGCCCATTCGCGAATGTTGACGAACGCTCTGTAAGCGTGAAACATACGCGCAGATTCTCAAATCNTTTTAATGTTTGTTTTCCATGAATGTTTATGGGGAACCGTTCCTTTGCCATTCACCTCCTAGATCTCCCAGCTTACGCAGGTTGAAAATCCTTGGTAGAAGGAAGAATAGAAGCTAGACTGCGGTTGCTTGATAAATTCATAGAAAGTACATTTGCAGAAGACGTAATCGGTATTATGTGACACCCCTGCAACTACGGCCGACTCACTCTTTCCGCGAACGCTACGCGATATCAATAAGCTAAAGAAGTCAGTCAAACGAAGTATTTAAACGCCTGCCACACGACGAAAAGCGGCCTGCAGGGTATTTACATAGAGGTAGTCGTGAATATTTCAATACAGATTACTCTCTCATAAATTCCATCCCTTATCTACTCCTCAGGAAAATATTAAATACCCAATTAATACATAATTCTTTTAATATGATCCCTCTCTCTTTTGTATTATTTCTTCTTCCTATTTAAATTATATTTTGGAATGAAGCTAATTTGCTTACATTAATCGCAAGGAAAACATACCTCAATTAATTCAATTGCCGTAATTCACCTTTTCCAAACTTATTTTCCGATGGAACACTTTCCCAATTTTGAAATTTCAAAAGGACATCTGGGTTATTTTACGATTTAAATATTAGTAATAAATAGTCAATGTAAGTAAGGGTCCAGAGTTCAATGATAGTGCAATGTACTTGCACAGAGAGGATTCCCTGATTTTGTTCTTGTGATGTTTCAACTTTAACCATAATTCATAATAATCCATACGAGACATGCATTTTCATGATATACATCTCCATAAATACTCATCAAACTTTTGAAGTTTGTCCATTTTTCTTATTTTTCGCTCATTGTCGGATCGGCTGAAGTAGGGAGGCATAATACCGATTATGTCTTCCGCAAATGCACTTTCTCTAAATTTATCAAGGAATCGCAGCCTAGCTTCTAATCTCTTTTATTCCGATGATTCCCAACCTGCGTCTTCGAGCATTTTCGTTACGCCTACTTTTTATCGTGGCATTTTTTTTTAACTAATCGTATCGCCTTGCTCTGAACTTCCTGGATTTCGAGGTACACGTATCATCCTCTAGATTCCATATGTTCGCCGCTTCCAGATGTGGCTTGACCAAGTTGAAATAACTTTTCAACCGCGGAATCCGCGAATTTTTCATCCGACTTGGGCAATACTGCTGCTCTTAGAAATATGAAAAATCCCTTGTCAAGTATTTTTTAGACTTCATACCTTTTGTAAACCTTTCATAACATCTATTAAAGCGGTTAAATAACAACATAGTGGATATAAAAAATAAAATGATTAAAACAACGCCATTAACCCATGCTCATTCAGCTTCGACTCCTTGAGAAATCTTCTTTGAACTTTAATTCTATTTCTGCCACAGCATGAAGTATTCGTATCCTTTAAAAGTTGCGTTCTTATGTTTTCCGTTTTCGCTTGAAGAATCACCCCTATGCTTCTCTAATTTTCCTTGTCCGCTGAGCGCTCCTCCGACCTCTTATTTACGAAGGGAAACTAGATCTACGCAAGTGATGTATAAAGGACGTAAGGAAAAGTAGGAGCGAATAAGGGGCTAGACGACATGGTTAATGGAGGAATGTACCCTTACGTCTATGGAAAAAGGGAAAGAATTCATGTGATGTGGATAGGCGGAAGGAGAGAGCCATTCATCCGTCGTCACACATAGCACTCCGCGATACTTCTACCTGGGATGCTTAAATTTTTATTCCTTCTCGGCGAGCGTCTCCATGAATATATTACTCCTCCTAGACCCCATCGCCTATGCTGTCTTCTCAGATACCCCCCTGCCCTATTTTTTTGCGCGCCGTCGTTTTTCTCTTAATCAAGTCCCACATCTTTGTTTTCTTTGTACCGTTCGAATTCCTGTTTGGCGTTTGAAAGGTATCGTGAGGAGTATTAATTTATAGTGAGATTTAAGCTCCGGAACTCCCGTTATACCGCTGATGGTGGAGGGTGTGAGGACATAAATTTCAAAATGCGTCGACGATTAAAATCGTTTTGTATTTCAACGGATGAAAGATCAAATTTGCCCGATAGCGCGGGTCTGTTAAAGAATAAAATTCATTTCCGTTTGGCGAAGTATTCTACTAACCGTCTCAACTTTATTCTCCGAAGTAATCGATATCCTATAGCTATATATCTCGAAACGCCACGCAGAATTAAATTAAAACTACATTGTGGTTTCTGGAACTCATTTTTTATATCGATCGTGTCTTGGTCGAATTTGATCGATTTAATTCGATTCTAACGAACGAATCAATTTAATTCTTTATCAGAAGGGTTTAAAATCATTCTCTATCCGTATTATATTGGTGTATCGGCTCCATAAATTGCGTGGCATCTGAAATGTTAAGTGGAGAGCGATTTACAGCAGTTTTGTGTTTAAACCGCTGTAGAAAAATGTTATGCGAGATTTTAGGAAATACTAGTTCGCGGATATCTAGCATCTTGGCCCTCATTCTATTTTTATTAAATTTTCCTCACCTACACTGAATATTAAGTTACGTCAAATGACATGCTCGATTTATGAACAATTACTTAATACATGGGCAGAAGAAGCGGAGAAGGGGTCCATATGGAAATTTTGCACCCGGGCTCCCTTTTTTCGACGGCTGATCCTGCTTATAAGCCTAAAATTTAAAGGATTTATAAATGAATTAAGGAAAACTTTACAAATTCTGAAAGTGTTACTATTTTACAATGAAATTTATTAACTTTCTTAGCTCTAATTGTGAGATGCTCAACATATTGTTAGTTACAATCTTTCGACCTCTTGTAAATTAGATGGCATACTAATTTAGTGTGACGATGATTATATACATCGTAATATGTGTAAAAATGCCTTGAAATTAACTACATGAAATGCTTAAAATCACATTTATATAACTTATATCTATTTTGACTATCATCTCTTCAATGTATTTAATATTACTCCAAAAATTGAAGTAATGAAATTTAAAAGTCTCGTATAACGGAGACTTTCGGAAGAATTACAACATTTGTGGAGCAGAAAATACCGGTGATTAAAGGAGCGAATCTGGAATTGAATCATACTGAATATGACGTTTCCATGCAATTGAAATGGAACAAAAAAATTAGTTCAATCCCTTGTTTTCTATAGACCTCCCATTACATGTGGACACAAACGGAGTGACTGAGACTCTCATAGGATAAAGAGTAGCTTTTTTACGGATTTGTTTGGTCGTGAATGCCATAAATACCAGACTATGTGGATGGAATGAGAGAAAGTAAATAGTCATTATCCAGTTTATGAACGACATCATTTTCCTCCTATCGCTTCTCGGGTGAACTATCCAAAATTTTATAGAAAAACTTTGTTTAATATTTGGCTTTGATAGCACTCGGTGCACGCGATTCTATCGTAGTCAGTTAGGAGGAAAATAAATGTGAGGGTGTTCCCCGAATTTCCGTTCCGCACGGCTCCACCCTTTACAGAACACCTGCTTCCAGCGCCTTCGTGTCTGCAGGAGGTCCAGCGTCGATAACTCCCACCCTTAAGGAAAGAAGAAATATTCTCTCTCTTTTCTCCACTATTTCACCTCTCTTTGTCTCCATTTTACTTTGGTTTACTCCTTCCCACAACTTCTTAAATCACCTTTTACACATCTATTTTCTTAGGTCGTCCTTTTCTCTTGTGTTACATTTTGTCGTGTATCATTTCATTCTATCCTCCACATGATTGTCAAGGTGTAATGGATTTTAACTATTCCTCTCAGGCGTCTTCCTTTCGTTCATACTAGAGTATTATTTAAAGGGTCATAAGAAGACATTTTGCACGAGAGGGAAAGTGGAGAATCTGGGTTCGTGTCACATACTTTGTGCCCTCTTTAAATTTTTAATGTTTGTTTTCCATGAATGTTTATGGGGAACCGTTCCTTTGCCATTCACCTCCTAGATCTCCCAGCTTACGCAGGTTGAAAATCCTTGGTAGAAGGAAGAATAGAAGCTAGACTGCGGTTGCTTGATAAATTCATAGAAAGTACATTTGCAGAAGACGTAATCGGTATTATGTGACACCCCTGCAACTACGGCCGACTCACTCTTTCCGCGAACGCTACGCGATATCAATAAGCTAAAGAAGTCAGTCAAACGAAGTATTTAAACGCCTGCCACACGACGAAAAGCGGCCTGCAGGGTATTTACATAGAGGTAGTCGTGAATATTTCAATACAGATTACTCTCTCATAAATTCCATCCCTTATCTACTCCTCAGGTAAGGTTTTTCTTCTCCGCTGGAGTAAATTCATAAATTGAGTTCTTATTACGCACATGAAAGTATTTTTTATTTAACTTACTAATAATTTAATTTTTCACGATTTTGGTCATCAGTTAAAATGGATAAATAAAGTAAGAATATTGACGATTTCGATGCGGAATGAGTTACATATTTTTCAAATTTTACAGGATCGGTGATATTTTCCTTCTTTTCTCTTTTCAGGTGCACGAACATCTGTTTTATTGCCATCCAGTTTAAGATAGAGGCCGATAAGGCGATCGACTGCAGCTTGCCGCTCATCATAATATACTGATGTGTGGTATTCACATATTGATGTACTGTAATTGATTCGTACTACTACTAAATATATATATACTTCGTGTCTACTGACTTGTGTTCTTGCTAAGTCCTTCCATGTTTTCTTTCGTACCCTCAGCTGTGTAAGTGGTTTCCTGATCATGAGTTTTGCTCGAAACTCTTAAACAAAAGGTTCAGATGAGGGAGGAACTCTTCACGCTAAGTCCTTAAGAGATTTGCATTGCATTTGTTAACTTTGTAACTGACCTTAAAGTTAGTCGTAAGAGAGGCCCATTCCGGCCTAATCTCACCGAGAGTAGAGTAGAATGACAACAATAAAAATGCAATTCGACAAAATTAAGTTCGAAGAAATAAAAATGTTTTCATTTGTGACGTATGTGGCTATGAATCTAAGCGAGTCTAAGATTCATTTTTATTTCTTTGGAAATGCTTCTAAGTTATACAAACATTCCAGAATTTTCTCATTTTCGTTATAGCGTCAACTACGGAACATTTTATGACGAGATGAAGGAGGCAAAACACAACAGTACAATTGACCGTTATTTTACGTCCTCAATTCCACCCAATTTCGAAATTATCTAAGTTGGCATCGCCATCAAATCAAAATTTCGCTCCGAAATCTTTGCGGACTTGCACGTAGGCGTTATAGCTTCCTCTCCCTATAACGTTCCGGTTATTATATAGAGTTTTAGCACCGCTCTTAACCTCGGTTCATTTAATAAGCATTGGGAATCATTTGCTGATTTACGAAGGCATAAAAACATCAGGTACCTTGCCTATCTGCTGGAATCTCTTTCAGCTTCCTCCATTAAACGCCTACTCTCCCTTTTCCCCAAATGTCTCTATATGACTCTCACTTCGGTTATCTCCGACCCAATCAATAACCTTCATCTCCCCATTGTGCTCCACCTCACTAAAATTCTTCCCTTAGCCTCACCCCTTTCTCCTAGACCACTCACACCATCCACAGACCATATCTCGGAAGCACTTCTCACTAACTCGCAACACTCTCATCCCACCGGTTCCCCTGCGTGGGTGTACGTCTTTCGGGCGAAATAAATAAAACAAACCCCATTTTAGGTTCCAACGCACCCCTTTATTCCGTTCCCCGTTTCTTTCCCCTGCCACCGCGTCGTTTAAATGCAAAGCAGATCGTAATTCACTTACCGGTGGGTCCTGCGGTACCGCCCGCGTCCCCCTCGCGATGTCTCCGCTTTCGTGGTGCGGAGGACGGCGGGTGGGCATTGCGGGGTTTGTTTTTCGTTGTACACCCATGGAAACCAAGTTTCTCTTTCGGGAGACTTCGAATTTTCGAAACGGTGGTCGGGTCCTTGAGCGTCCAAATATGCCCGTACCTGAGTTTAAGGGAGTCGAGAGGGAATGACAAGTTCCATTACTCTGTATGTGTTACTTCGTGTTATTTAGACTTCATCCAGTGTATGCATGCAATAATTGGCAATAGATCCTCTCTCTTCTAACTTGTAATCTAAATTACATCATTTGTGTACACTGATTTGCATAATTTTCTTCAAAATGTAGCTGATTTATCCAATATCTAATATCGAAATATCTAATCTAATTTCTAGATAGTATCTAATTTCAAAATGGTCACTGAAGAGCCTTCATAAACCATGAGTGGCAATGCATGTATGGAGTCAACGCAGAATTGTAACATCAAAGCAAAGGATGTAGCACTAAATGCAAGAATCTATTATTTTCAACATATATTATTATTTACGTCCCATATGAGCTATGATATTTTTTTTATTCAAGAAAACTCTACAGAACCCCCTGAAAGGGTTGCATTCGTGAATTAAAAAAGGTATAACGTAAATCCATGTCGCGAATTGTTGCGACAAATCTGTGATTGTTTTCCAGATGCTACTTAACGTAGGACGGGAGTCGTTAGAAGAAAAGAAATTAAATAGTGGGTTAAACTTTTACAGAGAAGAGCTCACGTAAGTTCAGACATGCGTATGATATTCATAATACGTCCCTGGAAGAATTATTCGAAACGATACAACCACCCTGTTATATATACTGATTAGATACTGCAAGGAAATAGGGAATAAATTGCTGAAAATGGCCACTTCCAAGATAATTTTTTCCACAAACGTTACTCAGAAACAAATTAAAGAAAAAAAATTATGGTGCATGAACCTTTGCCACGGGCCAAAAGGCGGCTAGCAGGATACATGAGAGGACGAACAAATATATTTGTAATCCTGCCACAGGGTGAATACTTCGAACCTACTTTTGCTATGGAGGAAGTTTTTTCATTATAGGGGATCTACGATGTCCATTCCGGGTTTCTATGAGTTCCTGTCCAAAACCATGAACGTCAGAGATATATACGTGGAAATATAGCCTCGCTAACTTCTTCGGAAATACTTTTGCGGTATATTCGTTCAACTTCGGAACGGAATCGGAGGGGGAAATATATGAAATATTCCCGGACGTAAAAAATATAAGATATTCCCAAAAACTCCATAATTTTGCTTCGCACTGATAAAAATCCATCGCAAACTACTGAAAAATATACCAGTTTCATTGGAAAACACAAATAAAAATACGTAGAAACTAGTCGTACAACCAGAGCCGCGCCCAGCCAATTCTCCGCCCAGGTGCGAACATAGTTTGCCACCCCTTCAAATTAAATACCAAAAACCATACATATCTGATTTGCAGGTAAAAATTATTTTGTAAGCCTTTGAGAAACCATTGTCTCATGACTTCGGTCTTCAGCTTATATTGCACAAAACATCAGTAACAATCAATTATGCATATTCCGTATCCCGACAGTGAATTTTTATTTTGAATTGATAGTCCACATTACTTTTGAATACGTTATTTGAATAGCAACAGTCTCCGGAAGTGTCAATAAAACACGCAAAGCTATTTGAAAATTAGGAAAGACTCCGATCAAATCTCTAGAAAATACAAATTTCAAAACCTGAAGAGAATTTATTCTTGGTACCAGAAAATCTTTTATTGATTCCAATTCTTCGATTAAATCCACTGCACAAATATTTCTTACTCGTCTTGAGTCATCCATAATAAATTCCTCTAAACGTTTGCAAATCTTTAATTTCAAGACATAGGCCCGGTATTATAATGTATACTCAAATCTGCCTTTCAAGTAAAGTGGACTTTATGCTAAAGTGGTGTTTAAGTCTAAGGAGTGTATTATAAAACTTTTTAGACTCCTACTTACTTAGATACCAATTTAAATATTAGGTTCTTTGACTGAGAATAATTTTCATACCCGTTGCCGTGAGCGCCGTAAGGTTAGTTAGAAAAATATCGCATCGTAATACGGTAATACCGCGAAGCCCGTTTATTTTTAAGATTTGATAACTTTTAAAATATATTTTTTGAACTGATATGCATAGTAAAAGAAGTTGTAATTTACAACTGATGAGCAGTTGACTCTATTAAATTTGGTAGAGGAAAATAAAGTATTCTAGAGAATAAAAAAAGCGATGCAATCACTTGGAAGCAGAAGGTATGTTTAGTTGGATTGCTCTTGCTGATATTTATGTTAATGAGAAAGTGCTTGTAAATGACTGTCGTGTATATGATAGGAGGAGACATGGAAATCTATTAGCAACAGATTTAATGCTCAAGTAAGTACTTTAAGATCTTGGAATAAACTTCGGGAAAGGTATTACTCAATAAACTTGGTAACGAAATTTGGTGATAAATGCCAAAAAGTAATGAGGACCGGGGGTGGTGCTATGAGTTTAAATATTAAAAACCCTGTTTACAAAATATGTCATGGGTTAATTGGTTTAAATGGACGCGGATTGCACACAAGTTTTGGTGTTTTTACGTAAAGGGATTTTAATCCCGTCATTGAAAGGGTAATATTTTTAATGACTCTACTGGAAGTCGCTTTGTGAACACCACTACGATGAGCATGGAGCCAGTTACGTGAAAGTGAAGAGTCAGCAGAAGCTGGTTCATTGCCGTCAATACCATGTTTCTTAAAATGAGAATATTTCTTAGTTGCTTATTAATACGGTTATCTAAGATCAATTTTATCTTTAATTCCTCTTCTTTATCCTCAACATCTTCAAATAAACTCACTGCCTCCATGTCTTCCGTCAGTACTTTCGGTAATAATTACCTTTGCACGTTAGCAAAATTTCATAAGTTAATATGTACGATTTTACCTTATACTGAAGTTATGTTTTAATTTACTATGAAATATTTCTCTTCCTTCCACGGTATCTCAACTTACGAATAATTTCACGCATATCAAAATATTACTGCTTCGGTCAATAAGAACGCTTATAATTTTCACATTTGTCGTTCCTTACCGGTTCCGACTTGAACAGCATTTTTTACGTGTAACCGCAAAGCGTATATTCAATCGTGCAATAATTATAACGTGGAATCTGATACACAAATAACTAAAAGAAAAGATAAATTCAATTACATTCCACACCTAGTGGCTACGTAAACGTACGTGCAGTCTTTCACTAAATCACCCCTGTCAAAGCACTTGTGTTTTTGTTGTGATCTAATGCATGTCATGAATATGCAGCATTATACTAAATAACTTATTTCACTGCTAAAGCGTAAGTACTTATCTCATTAATTACGTAAATATCTTATAATTTAAAAATAAACTTCACAACACCCAACGTGCGTGTGATGATTTATGAAGAGGAAAAAGCGACGAGAAGAAGAGGAATATGTAACGAGAAATATCTATGTATAGGAAACATACCACTTTAATTTAAATAATCAAAGGAATTTTTCCTAGAAATTCCGCATACTGTTTGCTTACATCCGTGATGTATTGCGGTTAAACATCACTTTATCATTTAAAGCTAACTCAATCTGGTACTTAAGTTAAACATCACTTTAAGTACCAGATAGGAGTTAAGTATCGATTATAATACGGTTTGTTGGACTTAAAATGAAGATTTCACTTAAAGTCCATTTTAAGTATACATTATAATACCGGGCCATAATATTTCCCAGATAAGCCGTGTGTAACTCATGTCCAACCAGCAACTTTATTTGTAACTTTCTAAGCTTTTGTTGACACCCTTTAGGTGCTGCTGCCCGGGTGCGATGCACCCTGCAAGACACCCTGCTATGAGTACAACACATTTGATTGATTCATAACTAGTTTACGATGAATGAACTTTTATATTAAGCATTATCACAAGTGGTTTTAACGAGAGAGAAAGGCCGAGAAAAATCCGGAAAATGCGGAGAATGAGATGCTGACGCGGAGAGGTAAGAAGCTCAGTTGTTATGGTTAAGGAATTTTTAAGGAAATTGTAAAAAAATCTCTTTGAAAATCCGATGAAGAAAGTAATATAACTCGACTCCTCTATGATAATATGTCTATATAAATGTCCAACGCTTTCCTTCTGGCGATCGAGGCAGCGCTTTCCATACGAATGCTCTTCATTGTCGGGCAAATGAAGTCGTTACCGGCTAAGAAGCTCCGATACTTGAATAGGATACTCATTTGAACACCTTTTGTACGCGAGGGATTATAATTTTCCAGAACTTTTCTGCGCTGCGAATAAAGATTTCTTCGAGGACCAGCCATAAAATCGTGCCGGACGGTTGTGTGCCGACCGAGAAATTTGTTCGAATGAAAATTTGGCGTCGTTTATAACGTCCGGAATTTTTTTCTTCTTCGTGGAGGATGGGATGAGGCAAAGATCAGGAGGGAGTCCTTTGCAATGTTAGCCCTGTATCGGTCCTACCCAAAAAGTTGTCACCCCTTCTTGAGCGGGGTATCGGACGTCGGCGTCCCCCGCTGCGACTTGACGGGAAAGTGAAGCCAGGAGAGAGGGATACGATAAACAAAAAACGAGAGATGTTCAGGATGTTGCCTCCGCGCGAAAAAATACATAAGTGATACCCGGAGCAGCTTCCTACCTTAATGTTCACGCGTGATTCTTTATTTTTTCTCTGGCGTTGGGAACCGCGCGGAAGGATTTAAAATATGTCTCGCCGGCGTCTCGAGAACGCCTTGACTTTTTTGACGCCATCTTTATCCCGCTTCATTCCGGATATCTTTTTCTGTTCGGCGTTGTTTGGTCCATTGAACCGCAGTGAATCATTGATGTTTCGGACGCTACGCCCTTATCTCCCGCGCCATTCTTTGCGGATTTTATTTGCATGTACGCGCGGGGCGCTTATTATTCTGTGGACTGTCACAATGGGCTTTATAAAGTACGCAATTCGTTTCCAGCGAGGCTGCGAGGTTACCTCGCCGGGGAGCCTTACCCGAAAGAGATGTCCGAACTTTATCGGTGAGACCACCTCGCTCTCACTGGAGGATTCGGAAGACCTCGGTGAATTCCAATCGGAATGGAATATTATCGTTTTTTGTTTCGCGAATGAAATCGAGAGGAGAAATGCCCGTCATAAGTTAAAAGGACTTTCGAAAAGGATTCTCATGAGGCGAATTTTCCTCCTTTTCTGCCTCTTTAGTGTAAAGATAAATCGCCGTGCGCCGTTAGGTAATTCATCGATCGATTCGTCAAAGGAATTCCTCGAATGCCAGCGAGATAAGTATTTTGAAAAATGCTCCTCGCCTAAATTGAAAAATTCTATTTCGTTCTTCAAATTTAGCAGTTGAAACGGATATCTGAAGTTAGAATGGATGTATGTAGTACGTTAAATAACAACATCCTTTCTGAGAAACTGATCGTATCATTCAGCTTGATCTGAATGATTGTAATTAATTTTGGAAAATTATAATTACTAAGATTCTATCCTTAAAATAAGTCTATGGTGCCGTAACGGAAGAAAACAAATTGTATTATTTAAAATGATTTTTTATGCTTAGGCTTAAGTAGCAAAAAAAGGAAATCAAACAGGAGTTCTAAGTCCTGTCTGCTCCCGATGAGGAAGTCCAAGAATACACTATTAATTTAAGCATCCGCAATAAGAGAATAGAACATTTCACGATAATTAATTATAAGCACGTGGCTCACATTTAATATCATCCCAAGTTAGGGAAAGACCGGGAATACAAAATGCCGAAACTAACTTTCCAAACATTGAAAAACCATTCTAGGTTCTAATCTCAACTTCATATAATAGACCTATATAATATAATGTGAAGTAGAGAGTAATGCAAGGAATAGAGAATGTAGAGAAATTCAGAAATCTATCTGGTTCTTAGTTCAAGTCCTGTGTTACTTAGTATGTATCACTGCGAGGTTGGGAGCAAATATGCGGGATGTGAAAATTCAGAGGAATGACGAAGATACCACTTTTAGAACAGGAATCGCCGCAAATGACGTCCTCGGAAATAAAGATTGGAGCAAGAACATGCTGGGTATTGCGAAAAGGCGGATAAAACCTCATATATTACTCATATCTCACCTTTCAAGATAAAAAACATGAACTATAAATAACTCAAAAATTGAATAAAATTTTTGTCTTAAGTGGGCTTTGGCCGAAGGAAATACTCATGAATGAAGAGCCTCAGAACTGAGCTGGCCTGTATTCCCAAACTATTGGAATGATACATAAAGAAAAACGATCGTAAAGTTGATTTTAATTCGCTCCGCGATAAAAATGAAAGATGGAGACATTTGGAAAATAATTGCATTCAAATAGGTTAGTTAACGAAACCCTGAACGACGAGCGCGGTTTCACCTCAACGACGGCGAAACAAACTTCGGGCGGATGCAGAAGCCGAAACATTTGTTTAAGGACTATTCGGTCGACAAAGGGACTCACAGGTGTACTCTCCCAATTCCAATGAACTCTTAGATTCTCTCTTCATCCTCAGTCGCATCGCCTCACTTTCCTCCACGAAATCGAGTCCCCTCGCCTTCCCGCCCATCAATATACCAAAGTGTTCGTCCTTTTGTCCTTATCTTCATCAGTCGAAGAGAGTAATGCCACATACAATCCTCTTCTCCCCACGCCCTCCGGGGTGCAAAGATAAATTGATTTAATCAATCACCCCATGAAAATATACTCCAGAATCAATCCGCTAATGCACCCGACGTCGGGGAACGGATAAAACCGCTGCGTCTGCCGATGGAACTTTTTTCGCCCACAAAAATAAAGGATAAGTCTCGAAAGAAATGGATGGGAAGAAATGAGATTCCACAAAAGAATTCGGTAGATGGTATCGTCCTCTCAGTTCCTCCATTCCTACGCTTAGGCCTCTCCTCCATGCCCTCTTTCGGTTTGCTCTCCTCTCCAGCGTTTCCACTTCGTTCTACTTTACCTCCCGCATCCGACCCTATCTCCCCGATCTCCGCGCTATCCTCCTCTTCGGCCCCCGTTCGCATTCCCTTCCATTCCCGACATTTTTACCCTCCGCCCATTGTCCACCTCCAGAAGGGGGTGTCTCGTCCCTCGGTGACACAACCGCAGCTATGACAGTAATGAAGGTTACGTGATATTTAATGGAAGGAATAATGATTTCCGATGCGTTGTTTTTCCTCCCTTTTGCACTCGATTTTCTAAAGGACGTCGCGACTCGGACGGGTGTGTCCCCTCCGAGATTTTGATAGGAATGCAGACTTGGAGAACAGTTTGGGTATCGGCAACTTACTTCATTGAACGTCGAGGTATTTCCCATCGTACTTCCTCTTTTTGTGGACGAATGTGGCGGATGGGACGCACATGTACAAATGTGAGCGATTAAAGATTTTTCGTTCCCTCTCGCAAGCATTCCTGACGGCGAAATTCGACGGCGCCCTTTTTGAGGATACCTTTATTGCTAACTCTATTCTTTAAATTATAACGGCACTGATTTATTTCCCTATTGTGTCCGAATGGTCTGAACTATGCGTATTGTCCCGGAAACCACGAGACTTATTTTAATAATCGAAGCCATTTTTCCATACATTGTTGCATATTTCGCTGCCATATTTTGCCTTTTCTGATCAATCGATTTGGTCGTAAATAACTACCCGTCTTATTATAATCACCGCGTTCCTCTGGACTTCACTGACATTTCGGCTCGGTCGCTTTTGTACTCGGGTTTGCGAAATACAAATTAAATTCCTTTAAATGTTACGATTCAAAAGTATCCCTTAATAGCTAACCATTCGTTTTAATTTGAATACCGACTCTATCGAAGATTCTTTTTCTTATTTTATGCTTAAACTTCCATTTTAGATATTTATTTGTATTTCATCCCTCGACTCATTCCAGCGATTGGAATTATTGGTATCTGTCCCTACGGGAATCTAAGCTAAAACAATGCTGTAATTTTCAAAACCAAATTTTACGGTAAATAATCTTACGATAATTAATGATAATAAGGTTACGAGGAAATCTCCTAATGTAATGATTACGATAATGTGACGCATAAAAAACGTTAAATCTACGAATGATCATTTAAGCCACGTAAAAATTATAAGGAAAGACATGCCAGGAGTAATAGAAAATGTATCGTTAGGCCCTAAAATTATTATTTCCAGTCACAACTAAGTAACTAACCTTATGAAAGTTTCCCTATTACAAGCATTTGATATAGATTTTTATTCAACCTCTACCTT
Organism: Ladona fulva; assembly: GCA_000376725.2. Classification (NCBI taxonomy): domain Eukaryota; kingdom Metazoa; phylum Arthropoda; class Insecta; order Odonata; family Libellulidae; genus Ladona; species Ladona fulva. The sequence continues at coordinate 260,607 of KZ308418.1, forward strand.
CCTGCTAAATTATTTTGAAAAATGGAAGGTAATCATTTCTCTTTCAGTATCGGGTAGAGCCTCATTCATCTACATTTACTGTTGTCTCAATCTCTTTCATGGAAGTAATGGACTTTAAGCTACTAAAGTTCGAGTGATGGTAAATAACGGCAACCATTAGATCTCTTCTTATCGATGAAGTGTTTTTCATATGTTTATTGGGCAGCTCTTGAATGGACCATCTCCAACAATAGGATTAAAAGGGAAGAAAAGCAAGCTACCTCACTCCTCACCCAGCCAAGTCCCCTCTACATAGAGTTGTAGCTAATTTCGGATGGGTTGAGGATGCAACAATTCCTTGTACTGTTGTACAGACAGACCTGTTACGATATACATTTTCAAACTTTCCAAAAAATCTACACCTACATCTACATAAATACCCTGCAAGCCACCTTTTGGCGTGTGGCAGGGGGTGTAAACACCAAGCGTTCGATTGACCTCTTTAGCTTATTGTTATCGCGTATCGTTTGCGAAAAGAATGAGTCCCTAAAAAGACTTGTCCTCGCATCTATTTCTCTTATTTTACGCTCATTACGGATCGGTCGAAGTAGCAAGGAGATTGCATAATACCGATTACGTCATCCGCAAGTGTACTTTCTCTGAATTTAGCAAGCAAGCAGCCCAGCTTCTAATCTCCTTTCCTTCAAGGATTCCCTACCTGCGTCTAGGAGCATTTGCGTAACGCTTCCTTTACTACCAAATAAAACGGAACTACCGAGAAAGACCTGCAAACCCCAAGTATGTACGCGCGAGTAAAGTCTCTGGATGCAACATCCAAAACATAAATTCACCAGCCCAGAGTTCGAATCTTCCGAGGGAGGTTCTAGCAGGCAAAACTTCAGCGACAAAACCACCTTGTTAATAAAACTGCGAAAATTTCGCAAGGATGAATGATGGAGCGGGTCCTCGCTGCGTTTGCGACCCCATCTACGTCCGCCGTCCCCGCAAATTTTTTTGAAACGGTTCATTCGTTTCTTTCTCTCCCTTGGCTGCAGTTAGCCACAACCCTGTCCCGCCTTTCTCTTCCTGTAATCTCCAGCGCCATAAGTCAATCCATACATCTTAAAAAACCCTGGCGTGAGTAACAAAGTACTCTCTCGTCCTTTTGTTCAGAGTCACTCGGCCGTAAGAACTTCATTGGCTTTAAAATATTGTGCACTTCTGTGTCATGAGCTAAAGGATCGCCGAATAGGGCTCTCCAACAATTCGATTTCAATTTTCAAGTTCGGAAGGAAGGATAAAGCAACAACTCTGGACCTCGATTTCAATAAAATGAACTTGTTCTAATTCTCTCCATGACTCACGACGGTTCTACCAATAACTAGCAAATGTTCAAGTAATTGGTCATCAGCGCTGAATAAGCTGAATTTCAGGACCATCAGACCGCTATCGAGAAGCGTGTTGTCTGAATTCAAATTGTCTGTCATCGCGCAGGGGAAAACGAGATTTATCGCCGGATGAACTAACGGAAAATATTTCAATTTAAGTTTCACTTGGAAAGATGAATGAGGTTGAAATAAAGAATGATTTAAATTGTGAATTTTACCACAAGAGTGCGATGGAAAGGCCTTATGTGGCAAGGGCTGGCCTGATAATTCAAACGAACCAAGCATCGCCTGAGGCAAAACTTTGGGGCCAAATTTTTGACTCGTAAGACAACATACTTCCTCTGTTACATTCACGAAAACAAGGATTTTTGCCAAAGAAGAGAACATATAAAAGACTTCAGAAAATACGTTTCAAAGGTAACAGTGTTAAACAAAGCGGGATAGGAAAATTCTTTTTTTCTCATTGGAATCATTGCAAACATTTCATAACGATCAGTTGTCGAAATGTGGCAATATATATCAATAAATCAAGGATTTTTCCGTCGTTCCATTCTTTATATTTAAAAATAAATGCTCCATAAAATTGTCAATGGAAAATTTTATCGGTTAAAAATTTTTATTTATTCACTTTCAAACAATATTGTTCTGTAACTTACTAGAATCCTTGGAATAAAAAAACGACGGGGGAGCCACAAACACTCCTCGCTTATCGTCAAAATACTTTTGGCAGTGGGCTCCCGGATAGCCAAGTGGGCAACACGTTCGACTTTGTCGAAAGCGGTCCCGGGTTCGATTCCCGGTGGGGGCCTACGTGCGAAATGACCAAAGCAGTCGAAGCACTTTTAACAATACTACTACTACTTTTGGCAGTTACTGCATATGGCTTTATTCCCAAAGTCTCTAACCCGGGAGATTAGAATCTACTTTTACATGAACTTGTAGTGGCAGCTGTACAGATTGTAATTGTAAGAATTCAAATTAATAATAAAAATATTGTATATATATTCTATTTATTCTATTCTAGAATATTATTATCATCTAACTACACCAGTTTCCTTTACATCTTAATGGTTGAAAATAATAAGATCATGACTTTTGGAAACATTATCATTTTACTGCCCTGTTCTCTTATATTCAACAAATTTTAACTTTCTGACTATAAATCAAATAAAACAATTGAGCACTAAAATTATTTTGGTGAGTACGAATTGGGAAATCGCTTATCAGCGGAGAAAAGGCGTAGGTTTCATTTTTTGCAAAAACGACTGACTACATTTACAGCCAATTTATTATTCACTGAGTAGAAATATACGTTAAAGATTCTGAGGATTTAGTTTTCTTTACAATTTGGAGGAACAGAACAATCAATCGGTTACTCCAGTGTAAGCTCGTCGTTGCCGAACCCCATTCTTTCGCTAGGTTTTCTGTTTGCGGTTAAACTATTGTCTTTTTCATGTCCCCATTGACTCGTTAATTTAAAACTTGTCCCGACCGCATAGAAAAGGACGTCATTCTAGATAGTTTTCACCCAGTAAGGAAAAGATGGCTGAAGCCGAAGAATTTCGCTTTTACACGTTAAAAACGTTCGAAACTCAAAAACTAAACTTCGTGGCTGATGTTTCTTCTTATTTTTCATTTAGTTAAGGATGTAAGGTAGAAATATAATTTTTTTACCTAATCTTACCTTCGAGGCCTCATCACTGAAAGTTCTCTACTTTACGAAAGGTTTATTCTCCCTAAAATTTCGTACTAAAAGCCATTTCCTTAATTACTCGATAGCATTTTCTAGCCCTTTATATAATCCAACATCATTTTCCTTCTTTTTCCTCTCTGTCTTTTCCCTTGCATCCTGCCTTCTATTACTTTCTTCCGTAATCTCTCTCCTCTCAATTTGATGTTACCCAATTTTTTTTCACAACAATAAAGGTATCAATGCATGAGGAGTCGATGACGAATATATAGCAAAGTATCGAAGCGACTTTAATATAAGATCTCGAATTCGTCATAAACCTAATTTGTATGACCTTGAATTTTTATATAAAAAGTACATATTTGCGTAACATAGGAAATTCAGTGGCACCACTGCCGCAAGAATAAAAAAAAATTTGATCTGTGAGCGGTATATCTCTCAATTACAATGAATACGGGATAGACATAACATCGCATGTAGGTAGAAATGATTCAATATATTTTATAAAATCAAAAAATAATTAAAAGATTAAATAACTTTCTATGAAAATACTATGAGTAGTTACGTAAAATACAGTAATTACTTAAAATTAAAGTTCTTTCTTGAAGTAAACGAAAACCGTGCACCGTGCATCTATAACAATTTGAAAAAGTATTCTATTGAAAGTTCCCACTCACAGTCTTAATGAGTCATTTGGATGAGGATGGAGTTGTCCAAGGACAAGTTTTAATTACAAATCCGCTTGTTGCTCCTGAGAAATATTATATGCAGGAAAATTAGAAATCTAAACACTCACTTCTAGTATTTAGAGATAAAGATTCTTCGAAAAAGCTATTCGCGAACCTCCATTAATGGAAACGGTGTTTGGAGGAAGATTTACTAATATCCATTTTCGCCTCGTCACATCCATATTCCAGTCTTTCGTCGCCATCTCCTTGTGCTCCCCGTTCTCCCGATGCCTCTTCCGTCGAACCCGAAGGGTGACTCGCTCCGTTAATACCACGGATTGCGGTTTCCCAGACGGCGTCGGAGTGCCATATTTAACGGTAGTAGTAAATTACTTTTATGGGAAAAGTGGACGAGCACGTCAAAGCGATTTGTTATGGAGCGCACCCTCGGCGCGGTGACTGTGGCGGATTAATCAAACTCGTCGACAAGGGCGAATCGTTAAGCGAACATCCGCGGGAAGGAAAATTTGTGAGCGGAGAAAATTTTCCGAAGATATTGTTTCCGAGGTCACGCCATATTCTCGTGTAATAGACTTCGAGGGAAATAACGCATTTAAAATAGCAATGCGCGTATCTAACCATTATTCCGACGGTCAACGCTTCGCGTCAGAGGATGAATTATGATTTTTATGAAAAGGATGAAGACATTTGGAAACTTTGGAGGTGTTTCTGTCCGTATCGGAATCGAGAAACCAAACGTGACATGAGTATGATGAGGTGTTTTGTCACGGTAGCTTTCATTATGGTGTGAGTGATGAATCGTTAAGGAATGTAAAATTACATTTCCTATTATAAATGCTATCTTATATCTCTCATGACGCTTACTGAAGTAAACATTTTCTGCGATATCCCGATAATAAATTAATTATATGCATGGAATAAGGGTTTAATCCCTCTGAAAAAATATGTATTAATGTTAAACACCATGATGACATGGGCTCAGGCAATGAATAGGTTAGCTACTAAATCTCAGGACTACGGGGTCCAGAGTTCGAATCTCATGCAGATGTTCTTTTATCTCATAATTTTCAATGATTTTGGAAATTGTAATTATAAGATTTGAAATATTTTTTTATGCCTACTCTTAACAAATATTTGTTGTTATTTTGTGCTTATTATAGCTATAATAAGTACTAATATACTTGATAAGTTGGTGCATGCACCCACTGCCACACGCCGAAAGGCAGCTTGAAGGGTACTCACATAGACATAGGCATAGGTTGTTACTAACTATCTGATGATAATAATTGAGTGGAAAGCCTCTCTCTCAAGGAAATAATTGGTAATAATTTTATTCATAGTTGATATTAATAGAATCATCAGCTTGGGCCGTGACTTCGTGGTAGAGTTCCATCAGGAGCAAAAGTAAGAATAACAAACTTTTACAAACCACAGAATATTCTGTGGTCTGTAAAAGTTATTCTTACCTACTTTTTCCTGTTGATATCAATAGAAACGGTATTTACATTGAACATTTCTGAAAGTTAAACATTGTATTGGGTCGTCTACCCAGCGTTAAAAGGATAAAATACTTCCGTCGCAATTCCGTCCCCAGCGTTCAACTTTCATTAATATTTCAATCGCAACTGTATTGCACTCAGATAAAAGAATGTCTGACTGAAATATTTTCTCTCCGAGCCCAAGGCATTTTTTTAAGAGAGTAATATTGGTTATTGATTTCAGAATAAACGCACTGTGTCAAGTATAGCTGGAATAAAGCTCAATTAGCATGATATTTGTGTCTCTTTACGTCCGTATTGATATATGAAGGTAAAGTGCATGAATTGTGGAGAAACGAATGGGATAAGCATGAGGCTGAATACGGCAGATGGGACCTCAAGGAAAAGAGAGATAAGGAGTTTGAGAAATGGATGGTGATGAAGAGAACGATGCTTGGAATGCCCGAAGAGGAAAAGAAAGGACAGGGATAGATGCAAGGATAATGTGAATGCTGGAGCTAATTATGTTTCCTTCCCAGGGAAGTAACGGAAAAATTTACTTGAGTTTATTCTAGCTATTTTCCCTCACATTTAGACTGTTGCACCATTGCATGGTTGTAAAACAATATTTTAGATGTTCCTGCTATCCTGCATGGATTTAAAAACTTTTTGATTTGTAATTTTGTCTCGAATCAAATCCCAAATACCGTGCCAGGAGTAAGTTCCTGGTGTTTTTACTCAAGCCAAAATTCCATTTAAGGTACACTTTATGGTCGGAATAACTATCGTTTTCGCAGTAAAATAGATGGAGTTTTATGCTCAAAGATGTCGATGAACAGTTCTCACACACAAATGCTTCCACAATAAATATTAAAATTACCAAAGCCTTTTAAATTTCAACTTTTTTCTCGGTTATGGCCATTCTCCTTTCCACGACTATGACCTATATATTGTCCGCATCGCTTTTCTCCCCTTTTTGACCGTTCTACTCAAAATTATTTCTAATTTCTGCCGAATGTACTTCATGGTAGATAGAGACCCGATCTTTAATTTCATTACTCTCCATAGGTGTTCCTATCTGACTACAATGAAAACTGATCCTTTGCTATACTACTCAACTTGCTACCACAAACTTCTCCTTTACATATAGTCTCCCTGGCAAGCAAAATAATTGTTGACCACCATAAACCTTCCGTTTATGCCAATATTTCTAGTTAACAACATTTATATTATTACATTCAAAATTTATTATACGTATAGAAATTATTTTTCTTGATTCATTATTAAATGGATGTAATAGGGGTCTTCCTGTATCATTAAAATATTATCATTATTGATAATTTTGTTGAAGTTTAGTTAAATACTAAAGTTTCGTCGATTTAATGTTTGATTCTTGTAATGATAATTGGTTAACACACCTGTCGTTGGCTACGCTATGTCTTAGGATTTTTTAAAATAAATAATGTCACAGATAAAAATAAACATGGAAGGAAACTTTTAAAGAATATATTAAATTTTCTTAATATTGACGTATGTTTTATGAATGTATGTATCAACCACGAATTATTCTACGGTACCTTCTGAAGGAGCAAGGAAAACCACAGCGTACAATGGTGCTTTGCGTCGGTTACTCTTTTATGAGTGCGAGAGCTTGAAGGCGAATATTGCATTCGTAAATTACTGAATTGGAAAATATCCAGCATGAAGCCACTTCTTTCGTAAGATATCGTTGCAATAAAGCGGTGCGTGCTTCCAAGATACTTCCAGATGCAAGATGGAAATCGTACGAAGAAATAGAATTCGCTTACTTACTACACAGAAAATATATTCCTTGAAGACGAAGCAGAATGTTGTCCCCAGGTAATTTTGTCGTAAAATATACGGTTGATACATGGATAAGATGGTTGATAAACGTTCCACCAAACATTGGAAGAGGTATTCTTCGACCTGGAAGCTAAGCTCCGCTTTGACTTTAACTCTCTCTTTAATAGTTTTTCGGGAATCAAAACACTCACACTTTGTTTTACAGGAATACTTCTTTCGTCCGACATTAAGAAAAGCTGAGGAGACGCGTTTTTAAAAATAATTATGATAAATTTTCCACTCAAATACGCAACATTAGATATCTGGACAAAAGACAACAAAGAACACAAAGCAAGGGGCAGCAACAACAGCAAGGGACGAACAGAAACATTCATGCCTTAAACAAAATCCCAATTAGTCGAGATGCAAAATTGAGACCTTGAGGTTGGTAGGTTAACGTACTAACTACTCCCCCATCAAGTTCCGAAAATTGAATATTAATCAACGTTAAAACAATTTTTTAATGTCTTTTCTTGCGAAGATGAACGTACAAATACTTCCCGGCATCCTCAATTTCCCCTACCAATAAATGTCGTTTTCCTTCACCTCTCATCCTGTCCTTCCATCTCCAACGCGCTCTTCCAGGATCTTCCTCTTTCCATGAATTCCTTCATCGCCTTTTCCAATATGCCGCCCCCTCGTTCATGGCATTCTCTTTTCTCGGCTCGCAAAGAAAGGAAACCCCCGTTATTTGCAAGGCCATTAAAGGAGACGTGATCTGCATGAGGACCCCAAGACACGCGCTCCCCCTCCTTTCCATCTCTCTCTCGTAGCGATCCTCCTTTTTCTCCTCTACACTTTGCCCAACTTACACGGCTCCTCAGCATACCATCCATGGCGTTCATCCCTTGTCTCGACCCCCGACGTCCCCGGAATATACAACATCCCTCTGCGCTTCCTCTTTGAGATATTCGCGAGCCCGCTCCTCATTTTCGCGCAAAGCGCGCGGAATAAAGTGCGTAGTTGAAATGCGTTCGAGAGTGCGTGTACAAGAAAAGCATTTTTAATTTATTTGAATCACTAATTCATACATAGCGAGTTTACAGCAAATATGGCAGCAGCTGACATTACGTAAATTCAACTTAAAACCGATTCATCAAGAACTTTTAGTTGAGAAGATCGATATAAAATAACGTTAAGCATTACTTAGATTTACTATTTACAGAAATAATGACTATGGGAATGTCTTAAACATTTGCTGTTAGAAATCCTAAAAGCGTCTATGGGGTTCATATTTCATTCTTATCCCTTAGACTGCGCAAAATTTCGAACATTTTTGCTATCGCATGCATAAAACTTGTTTATTACATTAGGAGATATTTAGTTGTAACTGTACCATTTTTACCTAAATTACCCTAAATGATGAGGAAATTACATCTTTAGTCTCACTCTCTTGTCGCTTAACTACGAAGTGCATGTAAACAAAACCATATTTCACGAAACAGGAAAATGACCAAAATCGTCAAAAGACGATGGGAGCAGTTAAAGGGTTAAATAAATGATATTTATGTTATAAGATTGATTCTCATTTTCTGAGCAGAAAGTTTCAATATACACACGAAATATGAATGTTATTTGAAGATAACTATTTGAAGGTCCTCTGCGATGCAGGGATTAGCTTGCTAAACATGTAGTCTGGTAGTTTCTTATGTTAATTAAGGATTAACTATAATATCGAAATTGTAAGCCAGAAAGCATGTGATTGTATTTTAACTATTCAGAATTGGAATACAGTCGTGAACAAGTGCTCCAGCCATATCGACCGGGGTGAGGGATCACTTTAAAACTTAGTCATTCAGCAAGAATTTGCATACGGTGGGTGTATTTAAAAAGTTGTTCGCAAGAATTTCTTTTTGCTCGCGGAATGCTGACGGTGATATCCAAATTGTGTAGTCTTCAATGAAGCAGAATTCCGTTAATTGGTGATTAATGTCGTCGAAATTAAAATTTTAAGTCCGTCATTGACGCGATGAGATAAATGTCAGCATTCCTGTGCAATTAGGTTCAACATTAAGAAGAATAACTTCTATTTCATCGTACATGGCACTCTTTCGACGAAAGGTTATTGGGATTATAGTGATTCGTCTTTGCGAGAATGAGAAACAAATGGATGAGTACCGAGAAATGCTGGATCTTTAAATTTTAGAAAACTCTTACGATTAAATGTTCGTAAGGATTGCTTTGCAATGGCAGTATTCAAATTCTTGGCAAGGTCATCAACCCTCTTTTTTCTCACTAATGAATGACCAATTGTATTTTAAATCTACAAGAAAATTAATAGCGTAGGAATGACAAATACCCTTATTTCTTTGAGATAACAGATGGAAAATCTGCATTCGCCGTTTACTTTATTCTAACGTGCGTTTAAAAATGAAAGAAGCGAGATCAGATCGTGTTCGGGAAATAAGCGCTGGTAGGCTGCATAAATCCGTCGCTCTTTCTTAAGCTTGCCTTCGTGCCGCGTAAAAAGAACGTAAGTTGCCATGATCTTGATTTCAAATGACATTACTCACTCTAATGCCGAGGCAGATACTCATCCGAAATATTTCTCTTAAACTAACGATACAGTTACAAATCGCGGCTGTCACTACGTACCCCGGATTATCTAAATCTCGGACTTTTTCATCGCTCTCGCGCGTTAAAATCAATCAATTGATGACGGACTTATCTCCGGCGGGCACGAACTCCTCACCCGGAGAGCACTTGACCCACATTGTGACAGGATCCTCTATCAGAACTCCGCTGCTTCTATTCTTAGCGGGATTGGCGAAGGTAATTAATCAAGAGAGTGTGAGATAGCTGTTGACGTCCCCTTCTCTCGAGCCTCATTCCCTCCTCCGTATGCCATTCCTTCGTTCATCCTCTCCCTTTTAACATCTTCTGAAGACGATAATCTAATTTTGATAGCACTCCAAGCAGCCCCACGTTTCGGAAATCATTACGCCTATATTTTAACACGTAGGCCGAGAGATAAGGCGAACACGCTTTTGGGGAACGGATTTTTTCCTCGAAGATTTCTTTTTAGATGCCCTGGCTCACGCCGCCGCGCGCCGTGTTTCAGCGCAAATCTTTGATCTCTTCGAGCAACTTAAATTGCGGTGGTAATTTGCATTTTTTTCCCTTTCCGCTCTTCAAAAGGAATGAATATGCAACGAGCTGGAAGGAAATATTAGTGTTCCGATTTCCGCCGAGGTTAAATTTATCTCACATAACTTAGTAGTTCGGAATCATTACTCTCTACAGGAAAGACTACGACTTTGGTAAGCAAATGTGTGGCATTTGCTTTCAGGTTTATATCATATCACATACACAGAATACTCTACTCAATTCAGCATGTGCGGATAACTCCTTGGAAAAGCTTCGTATCTGCAGTGGTACCTCGGTCAACGAACATAATTCGTTCCTGAATCACCTTCTTTAGCCAAAGAACAATCCCCACGTGACTCCAAATCGTTATATATGCAAATACTAACCCGGCTAAAACACACTGTTACTCTCAAAAAAGAATGGTCATTATACACAGGGAGACGAGATGAAAGACCAACAACAGCATAACACTAGGATGGCCCCTGGTGTATACGCAATATGTAGAATCTGCTCATTTAATTGCACCACAATGCATAGGAAAATATTGATTCAGTTCGATAACCCCGAAGAAAGCGCCAAGACTATTTGGCTAGTAACATGAGTTATCAAGTTACTCTCCATTTTTTCGACTTAATGCAAATAAAAGACAGATATATATATATA
>KZ308418.1:272172-369368 GCA_000376725.2 Ladona fulva
AGCCTTTCCACATATGTTATGGATGTGGGCACTCCATGATAAGTTATTAGCAAGGGTCACTCCTAAATATTTCACCGATTCTTCCGTTATTAAGTTTTTCCCTTGGAGGCTATACGAGTAATCTTTAGTTATCGATTTTCTTTCAAAGAAGTTAATTACTGAACATTTATCTACATTTAGCTCCAATTGTCAATCATCGCACCATTTCGCAATTTTATTTAAGTCATTCGAAAGGATCAATCTATCCTCTTCTCTCTCAATCTCCCTGTAAACTACCGTATCGTCCGCAAATATCCTAACATTACTATCGATTATTTTTTAAGATCGTTGATATATATTAAAAACAGTATCGGCCCGATTACGCTTCCCTGTGGGACGCCCGAGGTTACCTTAACTAGGTTGGAGCTAATTCCATCAAGTACTACGCGTTGTTCTCTGTCGGAGAGGAAGTCTTTTATCCACTCCATTACTTCTGCACTGATGCCCGCAAGTTTTAATTTGTACAATAATTTGTGATGGGGGACTTATGTTTCATTCTTTGATTTTTGAGCGCACGTAGAAATATGGATTCGCCAAAATATTCATTAGACAATACCGAAAATAAAATAATACCTCCGTTTGCGGAAAAATTCGTTGGTATAGTTACTCGTTGGTCGAGGTATACCCAATAATACCCACTATACACGGGACGGTAAAGTCACAAGTAATCTGACCGGTTGGTATTCGATTGTTACCCTATTGTGTCTGAATGTTGAGTGTTTAAGAAACAGGATAGTTTTGGATTCCGTGAGTCAACTTTTGTCTTAGCTAAAGTACATAAATAGTTCTTCATCATAAAAAAACTGAAAACAAAAAGGGAAAAGCCATGAAGGTTAAGTGTTGGCATACGAGCACGCTATACTCTCTTAATGAAGCTAAATGTTTGAATCGACCAGATTAAATTTTCTCCATAGAAATTTTCTGGAACAAAATCCCATTTCTCCCTTTGACTGACCAGAGGCGCTAAACCCGATAACACCCAAAACCTACCGCATAGCAAATCGTTCCCAGGTCACTCTGCGCCGCCTTTCGACGGTCCAAATAATTCACACAATCGCACGGAAGACAGCAAATTAACATCGTAAAACGTTCACCGACGGAATTTCTTAAGCTATGCACGGGGAACTGCTCTCGCACGAGGAGCAATTACACGCGATAATAAATCTCGCCGGGTCATTAAAAGATCCCTTGTTTTTCCTCGGTAATACCAGGTTTACGGTAGTGGGTGGGATGCGATTGGAAGAAGAAAAGGGAAGATAATGTCCCGGACAAGAAAAAGGGAAAAAGGGCGGTAAAGGAAGGGTGATCGTACGCCACCACCTCTCACGGTCCAGTGAAGACGTTCCTCGCGGTCTCGGATGAACAGTTCGGGGGCGATTGTTAAAACCAGTCATTCTGTCCCTGACTTGGTGGGTGGGTGGTGAGGTACGGGTATAGGGGGAACTATTGGCAGAGTGAGGCCACCCATGGAGTGGCCAATCAAGGATGGGAATCCCGTGGAAGACTGAGTAAGCCACGGAGGACCATGAACGCTGATCCCTCGAGAGGTACTGTTTTATAGAGGATCATCTGAACTGCGAGTATCCAGGATTATCTGTTATTTTAGCAGAGATTCCCAACCTTTGCTCTCTAGCGATCCCGTAATCTTAGAACAAGATCGCTTTACACATGCTGTATTGAGAAAATGGATAAAATAAATGTAATTTTTCATTTTAACAGGTAGGTATTTATTGTAATGTCACTTATCCTAAAAAGATACTCATTTAAACCGCTTTTTGTTCCCATCCCTTACATAATAACTACATTGTTACATAAGTTAACCACATAACACTACCTAACTATTTACGCAAGGGATTCATTTCTCACATTCCCATGACCTTTTGAACTATTTTTGCGAAAGCGAACGAGATCAGAATTCGTGGGTTAGATGTCTCTGTTTGATGGCCTCAGATCAGGGCCGAATTCAGCAAATAAGCGAGAAAAGCGCCTCAACGGCGAAAAATGCAGTGGACCAATGATGGAAGATGAAAATGGTATGATAACTCCACCACAAATGACATCTAGGCACTCAAAATATTGTCAGATTTAACAACGAGCACATGCTGAATTTAAAGTATTTAGCGATGCGCTAAAGATATTAATCACCAATGTATTATTTGAAATTGGAAGTGTTTATCTAATTCAACTATCAAGTAAAAATTGTTCGTTAGACAAAGAAATAGAAGAGAAAACATTTACCGTAGCCAGAACTCGAACCCGGATCTTCTTATTGCCAGTCGGATGCTCTAACCATTAATCTACCACGACATAACAAACCCTCGTTCGGTTTTTAAAGTTATAGGAGATCTGGGTTCGAGTCCCGACTACAGCAGACTTTTTTTCTTTTATTATTTTCTTTAAAATTCAAGCATGTGGCCCGTGCATTTCTCATCGACGAGGGATTTGCTGGAATTGGTTAAAAACCGAAGAGCCAACAAAAAGGTAAACCATAAACGTGTTATTGTCCCCTCACAATATAAAAACATAGACAGTTGCTGTATGAATCTTTCTACTTATTCAAATCATTGTAATCCTTTGCTTGGAATTTGGCAATGAGCCGTTATCGAGGGGATTAAAAGCGATTCGTTTCTGAAATTTCTATTCAGAGTAACGTGCTTCGGGGATGAAAATAGATAAGATCGAAAGTTTGAAATATGCGAAAATTCTGAAGCAACTTTTAAGATATCATTTAGCTATGGCTATTTTTCACGTTGGAAAAGGAGGCTTGTTCTCAATCTCTCCCGAAATAAGACGATGTATTAATACTATTGTTTACACGTTAAGTATGAGTAGGAAATTAACCTAAGGTTTCGGGATATTTTCTCTACAACGCCAATTAAAAAGAAAAAAAAATCACTCTTCATTGGAGGAATCCCTAATCAAAGAGTTTTTTCTTTCACAATCAATGCGATCCGAAAAATGCGCTAGAGTTAACCGGCGCACAAGATCTTTTTTACCGCAAATGTCATGTTTGCCTGAGCGGAAGCAAGAAAGGGAAAGATCAGTAGGGAATATTTTGGTGCCCATTCCAAAATATCCCAGTCTCCTTGGGAATGCCTACGTGTTGTGGCAACCATCCCCCGAGTAATTCCCCATTCCCGGTGGGCAAAAACCTGACGCTCATTGCATTCATCTCTGTTAAGTTTCATTCCTTTTATTTTACGGGCTTCCGTGCCCATCAGATGTTTTTTCCTATCGCTATCCCCACGAAAAGGTGCGCTATCTTCCGGATCAATGGATGGAGAAAGCCAAGCCCGAGAAAAAATCCTGTTTTTATGGTTTTATACTTAATTGAACGGTTGAAGTAACGTTTCGCCATAATGCTTTTTGTAGCCAATGAGAAAAATTTTGCGAACCTTAACGAAGATTTCTGTAAGATCTCGGCCGATCCCTTTTTTAGATTAAATTTTCACTGAACGTACCTCAATGTGAAAAATGTGGGGGAATAGCCAACCTAAAGAGAGGCAATAACCATTAAATTCAGGAGCGTGGTGGTTCCTGCACTAAAATTAGTGAAATACTAAACTATTTCATTCCTTTATCGATTCCAGGAGCGTACAGTCCAGGCGGGACACCGAGAGCTTTACCGGATGGCCGTGTGACCAAGGGTCAATTGCTTAGCGTGGCTGGCATATTAATTGCATTTTTATCTTTGTATCTAAGTTTGAAAGAGAAGGGACGAAGAAAGTATTTTTAGGAGATATATTGCTGTAGAATCATCCAAAGAAATATCTTTGGGCACGTTAAAATAAATAATAAAGGTGAATCTTTTGCACTCAACATTTTACGGAAACATAATCGAAAAATATATCTTAAGTGAAGTCTAAAACTTTTAACAAAAATGTTCATATAATGTATTTCAATTTTCCGGGACAGTACGTAAGGTGAAAACCGCGATTGAAATTGTCGATTTTAAGCTATAATTCTTAGTTTTACTCTTCCGACCATGGAATTCCAGATAAAGGCGCCTGGCACAAAGCTATTCGCGAAGAAAGAAATGATGCATATCATTTGACTCCTTCGAAGAAATCTACAAGAGAAGTTTAAATTAAAAAGATACGAGCTCGATTATAAAATGAAATTCTGAGAAGTTGGCAGATTCTTACATCGGCGGGAAGCCAAATTTGGACAGAGCACTGCATAAAAGGAAACTACAGGACAAAAATCGAAGTATCTGCATGTGACATTATTATAAAAATAGTCGATAATTCCAACATTTTTGAGATGATTGGGAGCGAATTGGTCTGCGAATACTTTTGCACTGGAGTATTTCGATGCAATTAATCCGCTTTTTTGCTAGTTTCCAATTGCTTATTAAAGTTTAGTACAATTTTAAAAAATCTCACTCCAGGTAGAGAAAATATATTTGAGTAGAACACGACCGGTTTCGAGAGTTCTACCTCACCTTAGTCATTAAAGCATTTATAAGACAGAAATACGTATGAAGTATCGATTTCGAAAAGGTTTTAAAATATTGATAATACATAGCATTAACAATTAAATTAATATTAGGTAACCCGCGACCATTTTTAAAAGTAAGCAATAAACCCAAGCATTTAAAATTTTAATAGTTTTTATTTCCTGAACGTAATATGAACCCCCAATCATATTCGTTTTGATAATTTGCACGATCCCAGATACAAAGGCATTTGCAGATCCCAGATACTATACCCTAGACCGGAAAAACTGTTTAGCAGGGACTCGATTCCGGGACCTGTGTGTTAGAAGTCTAGCGTACCTAACACCGGGTCTACAAAACAATAAAGTATAAATTTCCGAAAACTGTAAAAACAAACGCATAAAGCTGTCTAACCAAGAGTCAAGCTCGGTTCCAGAGAGTTTAGTTTAATTCACTAACCGTAACTTTAGGTAGTAGTTTGACTTTAAAAGACCGAACAAAATATAAATTTCTAAACGAAGAGTACATTTTCCCTTTATAATTAAACAGAGCGCTCCGAATTTCCGACCAAAATCGTCAGTAATTTCATAAATTTCTGAGCTGAATATAAATATACTCGTATTCATCTTCAGAGCGTTTTGAAGGATTTCGTTTACCTTTTGGTGCAAAAAAGGAACGGAGGACTCAATGTACTTTCAATATATAGAATAAAACGCAATATAACCTCTATGGATGGCGCTAGTTATGAGTTCAAAGTTAGCTCTGTTCTTTTTTAATTTTTCAAAGTTTCTGGCGCTGAAATTAACTATAGAGCTTCAGAAGATTCCACTTCCATGCATATTTTCCCTGGTAGCCTCCGATTTAACTTTTTTGAACCCCTTTCAGCCTCCTATGTTATTTTCTTTATCGAGCTGCCTCTCTTGTAACAATTTATCTAAAATAGGGTGGATGCAAAAGGAATGAAACCAATTTTGGGAAATTTTAACGAGATTCCAGCGCACCTTTCCATCCATTCTGACCCAAGAGATTCCAACGCTTGCCTGGCCCCGCCCCTGAATTTCATGACGGATCCCTCCGCATCTACCTTCCCACCTATTCTACACTTCCTTTTAATCTCTGTAGCCTTTCAAAAGCTATTTTCCCTTCCCATATAATCCAGTCATATACCCCCGGTATGTTATTTCTCTCTAGCTCGTGAAAAAGGGTCTATAAACACAGGCCTATAAGGATTTTGCATAAGAAAGTTAAAGCAAGGGTTCAGGAGGGATATCAACTTCTCTCTAATTATTTTTAAAATGCCACGGCTAATTATGTAATAGGGTTCCTTGAATTAGAAATAATTGTAAGATTAGATAATTTCAGTTGACGAACGCTTTTCCGCTAACTTTTCATGGAATTAAAAAAAGGTCTTGAAATTGCAGCACCTTCTACTGCCATGTGCCTCAATTGCACGGACATGTAATTTACAAATTTGGAGCTAATTACAAGGTACTGCTGTGTGGAGAATCCAAGAACAATTGCTGTATTAATCACACTTTTTTAAACTAATTTTTATGTCGGCAATTTCGAGGTCTCCGTTAAGATAGGGAAAGGAAACGATCGAGTTTGAGTCCAATCTTTGCCTTTGGAAGGGGAAAAGTTGCATCAAGACGAAAATGATTTATGATCCAACAATGCTCGGAGGTAACGGTCCTATGTGAATTTCAATTACGTCCTAAGTTCGAATTAATACTATTAATTCGAGTTTTTAAAATTATTTTTTATCGACTCAAGTAGCTTATAGGCACCTCAACGATCGACGAAATATGTTTCAACGCTCAATAGGTCGAACTGGCAGCCAGGATTTGGTAATAGTTATTTTAGCCTTAAAGTATTTCACTTTACAGGTCTATTAAAAGTCGAAACGTACTCGATATAAATATGAAAGCCAAAAAGTGACCGAAAGTTGTTATAGGAAGAATATTCCAATACGCGCACACAATGCATACATCTTTTATTTCATATCCATTTCATTTGGCTGAAATGTTGCCGGAATTATCCGAGAGGAAAAGAGGTTTCACACTGATTTATAACATTTCACCGTACAACATTGAAAAACGAATACCTAAATACCCATATAAGCGCCCGCTTTGAAAGGCACCGAGGTAGGCCTCTCCAGTAGGTTCTCAATGCATTTACTCAATGCGTAGATTGATTTACATAATCCTCCTGTAGCAGCTAATTTATTTTTTCCATTAAAAAAGACCGAGTACGTATAATTTTGTCCACTAGAGCTCTAAATGCTATTTAGGGCCCGTTTATTTTTTTTACCCAGCGGATATCCTTCAACTCCCACGAAGACCCTATTCTTTCCTATATATATAATAATCTGCCGCCCCCACACGTCTCCTCGCTACCCTAGCCATCCTCGCCCCTGCCTAAAATTCGTATACCCACAGAGAGAGCCTCTCAAGCCCTCCCGTAACCTTTTTTCCCCACACTCGTTCGCTCGACCCTCTTAAATCCCTCTCTCTCTTTCCCGCTCCACCTTCCCTTGATTACCAAAAACATCGCTTTGCAATTACAATGGCTGGCGGAATGGGGTTTATAAGGTTGGATGGCTGCAGCGGTAAAGGAGACTGCGAAGAGAATGGATTTCCCAATTATAGTGGGCCTTTCTCCTCCCGCCTTTACGTTCCTTTCTTGGACCCTGACTACGGTAAATGCTCACATCCAGGGTTGTATCTTTTTCGGCGTAAAAGGCGAGTGAGTATAAGATAGGTGCGAGAGGTAACGGAATGAGAGTTTTTCTGAAAACAAAAATGACTGGTAAAACGTGTTCGGATACTGTAAAAGAAGGAATTTCCGCTTAGTTTGTTCATCTCAATCTATTCAGGATAGCCTAACTTTTTCGGATTTATGAATCTGGTAGTTTCATTGTCATAACATGATATCGGTGACGGTTGCTCTTTCGCTACTTCACCCCGAAAATGTCGGTTCATGTGGTTTAATTAGCATTACAGGATATTTAATTAATTTCAAATTTGTAATGCAGCGATTAATATACAAATTGCGTTTTATATCGAAAATAAAGGAGAAAAGTTAACGAATGAAATCATTATATAAGATATCAATCGATATAATGAAATTTAAGTTTACACCCTGACTATGTTGTAAAATGTAGGGTGGACATGGAAACATTATATATAGAGAGGAATTCTATGTTTTTATATATAAAATCTGTACATAGGTTTCATTGTACTTAACTCTATTTAGAGAAAATGAACGATCACTTTCTCAAAGTTTCACTTAAATCAACCCCTTGGTTTACCATGAATTTTACATTAATTATTATGTCGTCCCTGATATGGTATTATGTGGTGACATAAGGAGTACGTTTTAAGAGCCTTGCTTTCTTGCAGATAGTCCATCTATTTTTCAGACAGACCAACTGTAACCAGAGGTGAAACATGAGGATCTCTAAGGAGATTCATATAATCTCGTTTACTCGGCCATACAAATGGTATATAAGTATTTTGGTTCATGCATTCGAGGCCGTGCTCCACCATCATGCCAAGTATGTGAGAAGTGTAATTCATCTTTGCATCGTTAGTAATCTATTCCATTAAATCTGAATCACACATAAGGATTAGCATAAACTTCAGATAAATACATACATAACATAAAACTCAGCACTCCAAGATCTGTTTTATCCATCAAGCGAATAAAATACGAGGAACGATGGATCGCCTCATAACTACAATTGGTCTCGGATTCTCGCAGTAACATAAAGCTTAAGCGAGGATACGACGAAATTCCACCGCCAACCGGATATTGGTTGGCACAAAGACTCGAATCCAAACCGCAGGATTAACCAAAGAAACATTCTAAGCGCATCCGAGGAAATGGAAGTCTTTCATTGAATTCGTGGCGGTCGAAAAATTCCGACAAGTAGATCGGGCAATTTTGCGGAATTGGAGCAAATTACGCCAATTAAATTCGCTGTCTAATACGCTTAAATAATCCTTCGGAAATTAAACCCATTACCATTCCCAACCTTAGTTTGGAATCGGACGTGTGTCGATTCTATTACCGACTGTCAATAGTATTTCCATAGTAGACATTTCCAAAATTAGAAAATACGCTTTCCGAGTATTTCACAGAAGGAATACTAAAAAGCTCGTCTCTCCCCTTAATTGAAGTGAATTGCTTGTTGAAATTCTTCGCGAAATGGTCTAAATCCGAGATTTCTGCATAAAAGTTTCTTTTTCATTTATTAAATATCGATGTGTTACTCCTCTCTAATGACAAAAGATGTAAGAATATACAGAGGAGATTAATCAATGGAGAGAATGAGAGGAGTGTGATTTTCAGAGCTCACTCTTACAATACCCTTAAAAATCGATTTCTTTAAACCACGAACAACTCTCTCTGTTAATCAACAATGTGAAATTAAGCCTCCAAATTATAAGTTAATAATATATTATTGCTTCGAGAAAAGATCCTTCTCTTGGCGTAAGAATTTCTGAATTCGTTCCTTCGCAATCCACGAGGCCAAAACCACGACTGCACTTAATTCTACGTAAATCTTTAAAATTAAATAGGGTTGGAAAGATTGATACGACTTGAAATCTGGGAAAGTATCGTATCGTGGCTATGATTGTGAGAAGATATTTACTTATATTTTGTGGATTCAAAACCTAAGGTGCTAAATATCAAAGTAGTTTCGTCCAAATATTTGGAAATATATGACAGTTGTTAGATCATTTTAGGGAGTCTATTACGAATAGCTCCATGCTTTTCTTACATTGAAAGCTTTCATAGGACAACACCATACAAATCTCATCTCCCATGAAATCAATATATCATGGAAATACACTTTCAGCTTTACGGCGAAAACAAAGTCATAAGAAATGTCTCTGAACCTTTGACCATTTTACTTGTAAACTAAACTTGGAATAAAACTGAAATCGCGATAAAACAACTCGTTTTTACTGAATCGAAATACTTCTGTTCGCAGACAATTTTAAGAAGAAAACGAGAAGGGTGCAGTACTTCAGGATTTATGGGTATCGATTTAACACAAAACGCTAGTCTCTTGAAGAATCACTCGAAATAAACTACAAATAGAATAGTAGGTAAAGCAAATAGGATGCAAAGTTTAGCCAGTAGAATTCTGAGGGGCTGCTCATCGAGTGTAAAAGAAATAGCGTACTTTTCCCTGATTCGTCCTCTCCTTGAGTATTGCTGTGCGATTTGGGATCCTCACGAAGTAGGATTAACATCCCATCTTGAGATGGTTCAACGTAGGGCAGCTAGGTTCGTTAAGGGAGATTTCAGTTTTGACAGCAGTGTTTCGGCAATGATAGAATCCCTCGGATGGAACTCGCTTAGTGATAGAAGACTTGAATACCGTAGGAAGCTTTTCGATAGGTTTGTCACTACGGATCTCGGGGAGGAGATAGTTGATTTTCTCATCCCAGCTAGTAACGCACGTAATCTTCGAAAGAAAACAAAAAAACGATACAGGGAAATAGTCGCCAGGACGGATAGATATTTTTGGTCATTTTTCCCGCGAAGTATCAGAGAAGCTAATAGCTATCCAGGGTAGTTAGGGATATAGGTGTTTTACACCCCCTGCCACGCGCCTTTGGCGGTTTGCAGGGCTTAAATGTAAATGTAAATAGAATTCCGCTATGCTGACACCTCGGGTTCCTACCTTGGTTAGAACCTGGCTGTTTACGGGAATTTGTAAAAAATTGCAACATTTATAGAGAACCGACAATGTTTCAAGAGTGTGGTAACCACAAGTGGAGGCAACTTTCTCCGCGGTAAACTAAGTATTTTTATTATTTACCGTTTATGTGTGAACGGCATATTTTCGAGGATCGTACCAGTAAGGGGAACTATTTTCATACCGTTCTAGTCACTGCATTTTGACCGCTAATCGAAATTTCACCATGCAGGTGCACAGCTGAGGAGAGGATAACAATTCGTGTTCCGGCACTTATTGCGGTTTCCACACACCGAATTGTGCGCGCGATCGTGAAGAAC
The DNA here is from genome assembly GCA_000376725.2 of Ladona fulva. Taxonomy (NCBI): domain Eukaryota; kingdom Metazoa; phylum Arthropoda; class Insecta; order Odonata; family Libellulidae; genus Ladona; species Ladona fulva. Next base: position 282,683 of record KZ308418.1, read on the forward strand.
ACCTTCGACAGAAAGAAACAAGGCGGCCTATTAAAGAGAGAACAGAGAGAAAAGAAAGCACGAAGTGCACCCAAAAATCACATCGGCAGATAAAAAACACCGTTACCGTTCACAGCTAACGGCAGCTGTGAGAGGAATACCCAAACCGCAAGACGACCACCCCCTTTTGTTTCGGCTTCCCGCTGACGTAATTGAGATCGTGAATCTCATCCGAGGGCATCTTTCATATTTTTCAGGGTCGCGGAGGTCTCGCAGGCGTCTGATGTTACGATCTAGAAGCTTAGCGCACGCACGCGAACGCTGTGCAGAGAGGACGGCACGGATAAAGGGAAGAGAGGGTAGGGCGAGCCAATTGCTCAACCTTCTCGCCTCGTCCCTTAATCTTTTATCGCTTGCGCATTCTTCGCCGCTTATCTTCCGCGTTCATCTCTCCCTTCGCACCTCCGGTCCACAAAACTCTTCCCAAAACGCATTCTTCCGCCAAGCGCACCGTTTACTTTTTACGGCATTCTTTGCGCCTCATCGCTCATCGCATAGGGATCCTTATCCGCGAAAGGGCAGATATCTACGTGCATGCGCGATTCCGGGAAAGGTCCAGGAAGTGGGGCCGATAAAAATGTTCAGGTGGGAAGTTCGACACATGCGTCACCTGCGTTCCTTCTCGTTATTTTCTGAGGTTGTTGCCATCTTTTGGTGATTTATCTCAGTGCGATATCTCTTTTCTCAATCCGATCTCCGAACTTGCGCCGTAAATATTCAAATTTCTGCAATATAAAAACGCAGACACAGATATAGGAGTTGAAAATCCTGGTAACAGGTAATCTAATTTTGACATCTTAGTTTCGGCAGAGACAATGCTGCATCCAATGTCTATTTACGTGGATAGTTATGAAAGCACTTGCTATAAAACTTTGGACGACAATAACGACGACCGCCCCTTTGCCTCCCCTCCTACATTTTAGTACTAGTAATTTGTCTAGAATCTGTCGAGAATTTTGAGTTGAAATCTGATCGTGAATTTGTTCTACGATCCTTAGATATATAATGCACTTAACGCAACAATATGGCATTTAAAATTTTATTGAAGACTTGAAGACTAGAAGATGACTTGGTTAGGAGATTCTGAAATTGTCTCCCTAGGCAATGTCCTAGATCCGCAAAGGTTAAAACTGACTTCTTGTGAGCGACTGATTTTGATAAATGAATGAATTGGTGTCTGGAACAGCACGATGGCTTCTAGACAACAGACCTCTAGACTTGGAAGAATGTTCTTGGAGAATGTTCTGCCGGGATAGCTCAACGGACAGAGCACCCGACCGGCAATTGGGAGACCCGGGTTCGATTCCCGGTCCCGACCGACTTGTTTTAAGTCCATTCTTCCTTGGAATTTTCCTGGGTGCGCACCATCTTGCGCAAAATCACCCTTACCCGTTTTCCCGAGACCTCTAGACGTTTTGGTGCTGTGAAACTTCAAGTTTATAATTATGTGTAGGGAAATATTTCTACGAACTAGCAACCCATTTTGTGTGTGTTTGATGCACTCCCTAGGCCATTGGCGATTGTTCACGTAATTTAAAAATTAAAATGATAAATCGAAAACCTTTTTCGACTTATCGAATAATAAATAATAAAATTTAATATAATTAGTTTACAGACTCATAATTCTTCGCTACTGCGGTGTGCACTCGTGTAGTTCTACTTTCAGTATCATTAAAAGCAAAAGGTGCACCTCGGCGAATAGAAAAATATACCAATGCACAAGAGTGGATTTCGTTTATGTCTACGTAACGGTTTGAAAACGCACATTCATAGGTTTTTCGTAATACGCACAATTTTTACAAAAATATTTATTCTATACCATTTCCTCGCCATTAGGAAATTAGGTCCAGAGAATGGATTTCTGCTTTCACATAAGTCATAACACATATATATGGCGAACATTTTTATGATTAAAAATATCTAATACCAGAATTTATCCTTTAAGAAGTTTCATTTTATTACATCAAACGCAATAAAAAGGGTCTGGAAATATAAGACTGCAAGCGTCTATAAAAGCTAAGCACTCGAATCACATTTCAGAAAATTTTATGTCTGGAGGAAGAAACAAGGCTGTAAAAGAGAGCTATAAATCTAATTCGAAGACTATCGCGCTCTTTCTATATTCTCTGTTTCTTTTGCCATTGAAATCTTTTACTTCCTGGAGCTGGCTGCTTATCAATGATCAGGTATCGCTTACTAAGGAGCTGTTAAGTTCTAAACAATGGAATCAAGAAGAATGTGTTAACAATAAATATTCTAAAAGATTTATATGACAGAAAATATAGATTCAGCAATGTTTTTATGCTGACTAACTACTTGTTCTGCGATTTTTCATTATTATATTGTTATATAAACGTTATTTCCGGAACTTGGTATATTTCCGCTCGCAACAATGTTTGCCATTGCAACGCTGGAGATAATTAAATATTTGTTTTTGGAACAGGAAATAAGTTAGTATCTTACTTAAAGATTTCCTATGCATTTAGGCCTCAGTTACTGAGCAAGCCTTGAGATGTAAAAGGAAATTTGTGGAAAGCCATATGAACACCTTAAATTTTTTGAAATTTCCCGAGTATTTCTACTTTCGACTAATCACCTCACTTTCAGGAAAATTAAGCAAAATATTTGTTTACGAAAAATGCTGTATGGTCGGAATCGTTTCTGAAAGATAATAATCTAAAGATACCAGGGGCGGATCCAGATACTTTCCAAGTGGGAGAGGTGATTTAAGATAATGTTTTATGAACTCATTTCTAATTAACTTTTAAAACGCTACTTTGTCGAGATAAGTGTAGCAGAGGTATTGCTATCGTGGAAAAAAATCACTATCTGATTTTAATGCAATTTGTTTGCACGAAAAAGTCAACAAGCTTGGGGAGGGTCGATCGCCCCCTTCCCAGCCATCCTGGATTCGCCAATGAAACAGAGTGAAATATAAAATCGAGATTTCCGCTTTGACTAACAAAGTAAAGGGTCATCGGTTTGACTTATGGAGAGGTTAAAAAGTGGAAAATCTCTTTATTTATTTATATATTTCTCATTTCACCCTTATATTATATATCACTGCCTTTTCAATTTAGTTGTTTCTTCAGCAGGTTAAATTATTCGCGTTGCCATGCAAACGAATATCTTCAAATTTATTTCCCGAGTAGAAAGAAATTCGTTCATAAAAATCACGTGGAATAAGGCTGTAATAGCACGATTAATTCAACTAATTACGTAATTCGAGCGAGGATATCCGTTATCTGATGCCCAAACATTTCGAGAAAGAACGCCACTCTGGCGTGATGGCTCTAAAAAACACACCCTGCAACGAATTCAGTTAATCTGGATTATCAATAATTCGCGCTAGATATCACGGATGACGGAAGAAATGCAATTACCGCGGTCATCAGGGCGTGCGGTAACATTCGCCTAGGCGGAGTTGGGAGACTTTGAACCCTAATCTATTGCCCCATTTCTGTCGTGCTCTCCCGAGCTTCCAATTTTAATACTTTTATTCCTTTACTTTTCATCCCCGTGTATTATCCCCTAGTATGCCGGGTAATAAAAAACTCGCCACCCATCCCTTCAGGGGAAAGAACCATTTCTTCCTTCCGTTTCCTCCCGCTTCATCCTCTTAATGCACCTTATCATTCGTCGAAAGTTACTTCTTCGTTTCCGCTTCCATCTTCACCTTATCTCTTTTCATCCCATTTCTCTCTCCTTTATCCCATTACCCTATTCCCCTCTTTCTTTCCCATCTCCTCTCTTTCCATCTCGGTTTATTCCCTCTTGCCCTCGAGATGACCTCTGCAGCGGTGGTGTTATTGGATGGGTGCGGGTGCTCCGAAGCAGTGGGGATAAGAAGTGGGCGTACACCTCAACCCCCGGGCGTTCGCTACCTGCTTGCTGCCTTCCTGGTTCCTCCAGAATGCCACACCATATGTTGGGAGGGCGTGGAGAGCTCCGGCTGATATATATGTTGGCGTATTTTTACCGATCCCACACTTTCAGGTTTCCCTATCACCTAATTTCGTACCCGCCGGTGATTTCTGCCGCCTTACGGGTGCTCTTCCAAGAGCGAGATGCTACGCCGAATATATTGAAGAGGTTTTTAACGCACGTCCGGAGCTGGGCCGATGCGATCGAATGGATCTGTATCGCTTTCGACGCCGTTGAACGCGTAAAAAAGATAGTTTGCGGAGGTAAATGTGTATATGAAGTCTTGGCGAGTGCTGGAGAATGAAATTTCCAAGGTAGCCGATGGATCAGTGTATTTAAAAATGCTATATGTTGTCGCTACGGATAGAGTAATCATTATAATATCTCAAGGTAATACAGTGAACATTAGTTTAACTCCATTTTAAGTATACATAAAAACCGGGTCTTAGACTCAATTAGGCCTCATTTAACACATTTTTTACTTGATTTAATTTATAACAAAATGCGAAAGATCCATATTATATTTTACTTCCAACCCGGACTTTCTCATAGATGAGAATAGTTTTCCTGGGGCACTATACCTTGTGGAAACACAATGAACTTTGTTTTATATCTCTACATCAAACTATTTCTGAAAGAGGCGGGGAAGGCGGAGGGATTTTCATATAAATTGGTAGAATACAGTGGCTGGAATATTATATTGGTGGAACATTTATAGCCTTTTTCTGAATTTTTATGACAATAAAGGGCCACTATGATGATTCAGTAGATCAGAGAAAGTGATTGACTTCGATTTTATCGTAAATGTAGTTGTAACATATTTCGAATCGACAACGCTATATCTGAAAAGTACTTAGTGTAAATAATATGAATGATTCTGATTTTTCCTCTAATCAGAGTTTCAAAATGATAGCTATTCATCATAAATTAATTATTAACTAATAAATTATTGGAAGTATACGGACCACTGGTGGTAACATAAACGTTAAGTAAAGGAGTACTCCAATACCACCAAAAAGCAAGCAGATCGTCACATCCAATGTACATTCCGCTACCCAAGCTAGCATCTTCAGGGTACAGGTAGGACTCTAGGAGTCCTACCCGTATCGGAGTACTCCTTTACTTAACGTTTAATAAATTATTATAAAACTATTCGCCGCATTTTCACCACAAATTCTTAAATTTGCAGAGTTGAAATGGAAGAGTATGGCATTTCCGGGATAATACGTGTTTAAGCACAAATAGGAGAGGAAACGAATTTCCGAATCTTCTATAAATAAAAGAAACACTTCAGAAGGAATTTATAAATCTTGAATTTGTCGATCTCCTGTCAATCTAAAATAAAACTTCCTATGCCTGGACTGTTATGGGCTCCACGGAAGAAACATTTACTAAATCACAAGTTGAATACAGAGAGCGACCAAGGCTTAGTAGGTCCTGATGCTAAAGCATTTCCATGTAACTTTGACCGTTCCATTCTTCTTGCGTTGGAAACACCATTCTTCTTATGGTTTAGAAAAAGTTTCGTTCGTGGAGTTAATAATTACCACAAAGTTAAACTTGCTCTTTTAGGTCGTATTAATTATTCATAATAATTCTTCCGTATATTCTGATTGAGAGAGAGAGAGAATAGTCACATGTAATACCCATTAAAAATACTAAAAAAAGTCTTCGAAGATTACGATGAAATAGACCGCAGAACTTTAATAATCCCTTCGACGCAACTTTAATGTGCTCTATCCGACGCAAACCCTCGATGTCGGCAAATCTCCCTCCCTGGTTTGCCCTTGGAGATTTCCTAATTCTTCAAACACCGCGGGATCGCCGTAGGGCTCTAAATAATCACACCGCCGTAAAAGTCCTCCTTCCCTTCGAGGCATCGCCCCCAAGTGCGTGCTTCAAACACATTCGATCTTTAATGTATTATTTCCCCGCTGGTGACATTTATCGCGCGTAGCGCTCGCGAGGAGTGGACCGATTTCCGTGGCTCGTTCCCCATTAAAATTTAACGCGTTCCGAGGTCCCAAAACTACGCCGAGCTGTAAGTGAATTATGGAGGCGCAGGCGTTATGGGAACTGTTATGGAGGCCCGTATCCCAACCGGATCTGCCAATGCTCGAAAAACGGCGCCGCATCAGTCGCTGGCGTGCGTGAGGATGAGAGAATGCAATTTGGTGATGATCCGGCCGTTGGCTTTGACCGACGAATCCTCTTCCCATTTCTGTGATACGCGTCACTAACCGCGGTTTCCTGCACGAGCGATCGGACGCTCCGGTCCTTTTCCGCCAATCGAGTTGGCGGTTCACGTTTCCCGTTTTGAGGCATGTTGACGCGCGGATTTATTGTAGTGGCATGAGTCCATAATTCGGTCCATAGATACTTCCCTTTGGGGCAATTGCTCCCCTTTAAGCCTCCGAGTCACAGGGCACGGTATTCAGCGCTAATTTTGAAATGCGCGTTATTTATTATTACGGGGAGACTAAAGCTGTTTCGATCTTCGTACTCGCATTTTAAATCCGAAATTCAGCGGTCAAGGATTTAAGTTCCTTGCCTAAATACGAGAGGTATCAAGCATTAAAAACAGCGAAACGCCGTTAAAATTAATGCGTTTACGCAACGTCCGCAGTTGCGTGAGACCGTACTCAAAAATGAGTCAATAAAATTCTAACTGGAAATATACAGTCAGAAATTTTAAAAAATGTTGCATCAGGTTTCCAAAGAGTTTATGAAGGGGGATTCTTATTTTCCAATTTAATTATTTCGCTTCGTTCCACTTTAAAACAACCATACCAATTCTTTTACATTGATATTAAGAATCTTCTCCCTATTCCCCCAATTAAAACTCCCAAGGGAGGGTAAAAGATTAAATGATTATTAGCCCATTGACAAGAAAGCGAAAAAAACATCTATTCTTTCTTACTATAGGCTTCGCTGTCATAATTTTGCGCTGATTTTAAACTGAAAGAATAGGAGTTGAAGCAGAACCACGAATTTTCCATAAAAGGTATTTTCCATTAGTAGCGAATTACCATTTAGTGAAATTCATGAAATAGAACTCGAATAATGTGCAGCGCACGGGTTAAGCTATTTTTTCCCCTACTGTGATTCCCCATTCCATTATGGAAAAGAGCGATTTTCATTCAAATTCGCGAAATTGTTTCTAGCGTTCCCTGCTAGATTAGATATTATGCAAATAACCTATTTATGATGGATACTTTCGAATTCCCGTGACACAATATGCTTTCACGCGCATTTACCTGGAACACGCTAGGTATGGAGATTTCGTAGTCATTTACAACTCTCACCGACACTACGTGAAAATTCGCTGGCAGTACGCACCGTATTCCGTTTTGGCGCAGACATTTCGTATGATTGGGAATGGAGACGTTCCATAGGCAGAATTGAACCGCCAAACTGCCGCAGAAATTCGCCGATCAAACATTCCACGCTGCCATACGAAAGCCTTTTATTAGCATAATTATTTTACCCATCGGTTTCCGAGAGACCCTTCAAATTCAGGAGCCCAATCTCCAAATTCTCCCTTCACTCCGTCCCAGCGATTCCATTAACTATTTCATCCCCGGCCCTCGCCTTTGTCCTCGGGCACTTGGCAAAAAGGTCGTGGTTTATGCTTTGGATGTACTACCTGCTAGTTCCATCCCGAGGCAGCGGGGTTTGAGTACCAGGCAGGTGGGATGCCCTCAGGGCAGACATAACTGGAGGGATGAGAACGGCGCACAGACTGCTCCTACGGCCTTTAGGGTTAATAATCATCTCTCCCCATGACTACGCCGTGTTCGCTCCTCATAATCTACCATCTCTCGGTTATAATCTCTCCGTTACTTTAACCTCTTCATCCTATCATTTTCTCCGCAGTGCAAAAGGGATATACGTACCCGCACATCGTACAGCTGATAAGGGACGGCTAACTTTTATTAACGCCGCATTATAGTCATTTCGCCACGGAGTTGATGGCAGTCAAAAAAGGAGGTTTTAGCTCGGATCCGCAAATCGCATTGTGGAGCGAAACTCTGCCGCTTTACAAAGTTATCGAATCGTTGCGGACATAAATATTTACTCGCCGATCGGAATTGCTGCCGTTCGGGTTTCTGCTCCGACGGTATTCACTGCCTCCGGTCACTATACGAGGCCATCAATTGCCCGACGAAACTGTAAAGATGAGGAAGTGCGAACAAAGTTATAACAATAAATCTCGCCGTATTTTGTTCGCCTGTGTTTTTATGTATCGATGTTGCCGTTAAGGTCCCTCAAGAGCCCTACTAATCAGCTATAACTACGATAGTACGTGTTTAAAGATTATGGGACGTTTTGGTCTACTCTGTGATACGATGACGACGGCAGTGATTGAGTTAATTCCACATTAAAGAAACGATATTCTAAGGGAACTTATTAAAGTTAAAGAGACAAACTCTAAATTATAAAAACCAAATGACATATAATCAATTTGGTCTGCTTTGTCACTTTACCCCAAAAATATTTCCCCTACCCATATTTATTATAATAGCAAAAATAATCTCTAACCAAAGATTTTTTATATTTCTGGTTACCTCTATTTCTCTGGTAACGAGGGCAGAGTAGTGTACGCTAGTAGTGTGGTATCGGGGATATGATTATGAGTAGATAATTACTGTTAGAAATGTTTGCAGTTATAGAAAAAGCAAATTTTTCCTCTATTCAAAACCTTTGGTGGTAAAAAATCAAAGTCGATTCGTCGTTATTCATGGCAACATATAACCCTTTTTAAGTCATCATACTTGGATTATATTACATATAGCTCCATGCTTATCTTTCACGTATTAAATTTGTGCATACAGTCCAAAAAAATAGGACAAGTCCTATCAAACATTTCTCATGTCCGTTTTTCCTTGGGATTTTTCCTAGGTGCACGCCGTAACGGGCAAAGTTACCTTCACCCTTTCCTTGTACGCTTCTTTTTGTTTGTATGTACAAAATACACAAAAATTTACCGGAGTCGATTAATGACGCCATTTAAAAAGAAAAAATCTCTCAAAAGATAAAACAATGGAAAGGAATGAGGGAAATAAATTTGAAGTATAGCCTCATTTTCTTTACCAATTTTCCTATACATGTATGTACCAATTACTGTATATTTCTCCCATTGTATATATATTTACTTGTAATTACCTAAACTTATGTACAAATTGTATATGTGTATACTTGACCATTAGAGAGAGCGCTGGGCCAGGGGAAGAGGGGGTCACTCGGCTTCATCTGGCCCAGCATAAATAAACACCAAGTTAAGTCTCTGTATCGTTCTTTTCCACAAAAATCAGGGTGAAAACGGAAAATAATTTGTGAACTCATCATGAGGAATTTTTTAATAAAACAATGTTTTGAACAACAAAGAAAATTACGTTTACTTATCAACAATATGTGTAATTCGCTGACGACTAGTTTCAGCTATTGATAGCCATCTTAGAAAGGCTAATTTTCTTTGTTGTTGATTAAAACCTTGTTTCATTCAACAATTCTTCATTATGTCATCAAGATTCCACAAAGTTACGGCCTCCTCTGCGAATTTTAATTTGTGAACTACTGCGAAAAATTTCATACGTAATCTATACTATGCGTTACCCTTATGAACACTTAATAAATGCTATCCAGTTGTAAGAGTTACATGGGGTGACATATATAGAAGTTCAGATGTTCTTTTTTAGTTAATTTACTATTGTAGAATTTTGTTGTTTGAACAGTGAACTCAAAATTTAAAACCTATAACATTCCATCTATCTACGCATTAAAATATAAAATGAAAATTTAAAATTAATTTTGCCTTCACTTCAATACCATAGTTACATTCTCTTACGTCAATTGAGGATACAGTACTAAAAAACCTAAAATTTACTTTTTCTTTTTGGTAATACTTTTCTTAAATATTACAGGATTGAGAATTGCTAGTTTTTGGCACCTGTAGTAATTTCGCGCAGATCTTTACCAATCAATAATAATTAGAAGTAATGGTATTACTTCGTCAATCTGTCATTATTTCACATTCTTCCCGTCTTTGATATAAAGGCAAAAGCTCTAAGCGAGTGAGAGTATGCAACCAACGAGGCTCATTTAAGATCACGAGCATTGCTCGGAATCCCGAGAAATTCCACGATCATTTGAGTCGAGGTTTAGTTAATCACCTTTCTCTAGATTTTCATCAGGTATTTAGCTCGTTTAAAAGAAAGCCTTTGCCGAAGCTTGAAAAAACGAGTGAAGCGTAACGAAAGAATAACGGCTGAATCCTTCTGCAGCCGGAATCTCGTCCAATCAAGAGTTCTCCCTCCTATATTTCTGTCTTTTACCGCCCCCTCTTTCTTTCTACCATCTGCACCTCCTTTTTTACGCCGCTTCTTTTCTCTCTCCGTTCCCATAATTTCTCCCACTGTACGTACTCTTTCTTCGCCGCATCACCCAGTAAACGCTGCATTTCAGCCTTTTTTGTTTTCTCTCTACCCTCTCAAGTTCCGTTAGCTTGGTGATTAGCGTGTCCGATTCCTGGTCGACGGTTCGAACCCCGTCGGGGCTTTCTATGTGAGGTTCTAAACGACCTGAGCGCTAGGCGGAGTTGCAGAAATAGACGACTCTTTTTCCAAGTCAGAGATTCCAATTCACATGTCCTATGCAATTTTTTATGCTGCCCTTTCTACTAATTTTCCTTACCCTTGCTGTATAGTTTTTCCCATAGTTTCCTTGATGAAATGTGAGAGGGAAAGTAAGAAAGAAAAGGGAAAGAGAGGACTTCGTGGTGTCCAATGCGGAGATATTCCGTAATTTGTTAGCAGAACGCGAGATACGAAACAACTTACTCTGTTATCTTAGCAATTGGATTATAATCGACTTGTAATTGTAAAGAATAGAAAATAGCCACAAAAGCGTAACATTGTATCAGATAATTAATCTATTGATGAGAATGATATATTTTCTTGTTTGTTCTTTAAAATTGAGCTTAGGTGACTATGAACAGTTCTCGCAAAAACTTTAACGCCCTTTCTTTATAATAGCAAATCACTGAAAGAGAAATGTGCTATTAAGGATAAAATGAGGATGTATGAAGGACCTTGTCACTGCAATGACGACAGTTCTGAAGAAAGGAGGGGATTGCTTGATAGGATGAAACTCATTGGGGTTTTTCCTAGTATCTTCTATAGAAGCTTGCCGTAAACCCAAAAATAGCCAAGCTGATTATTCGACATTATAGTAAAGATATATATATATATATCTTGTATGAATACATGAAGATTAATGTATGCATTTATTCATGTATGATATATGTATCAAGCCTAACTGAAGTATTAGAATAATAATGATTATTTTCGATGCTAATAGGAATTTTCTTGTCTTAAAGATATAAATATAATACCATGAACTACTTGTGGCTAAAGTAGGGACCTGCGAAGCTTCAAGATTTGATTCGATTTAGAATTGGTGGTAATGGATTGGACTAGATTCGGATTTAAGAGGACCGATTCGCAAATTCTGAATCGGCGCCGAGATTAACTTTGCAATTTCAAAGGTCACAGTTTGATTTTTTCATCGCCACAGTAATTATGCATACCTATGACCTCGAATCAATTTATATATTCTTTCATGGACTGAAAAACTCTTTTTCTGCTAACTACCTTCTTAGGAATAGCCTTCATTTCTATTACTGGGACTGCGATTGGAAAGCTTATTTGTAATTCGTAGGCGCCTAGAGTAGAGAAAGAATTCTATGGAGGTTCGCTATGGAAGGGGGAAAGTCGGATCGACTATGAGGCGCAAGAATTTATTTGCAAAAAGGAATAGAAGTTCTTCGGGAAGAACGGGGATGAGTTACCGGAGAAAGGTGATGGATAAAGTTGAAGTGAGGAATCTTGAGGCAATCGATTGAAACACAACGGTGATGCTGTGATACTTTCCCATATATGCCACATAGTTTCTAGCGTCTTACTTTATTATCACTACCAATAAAACATACCCAATTCCTCACTTTTCTTTGGCGTTTGTTTATTTCGCTTGACATTAGTATTTTGACCTCAAGGTCCATTGCTACTTCTTCTATCTCCTAGTAGATCGAATCTATTGCCTGCTTTTCTCAAGAACTCCATCGTCTAGCATTTTCCCTCATAATTCGTTTGCTGCCAAAATCTCACCGTTATTATCTGGGAGGATCTTTCCATGCGTTTGACGGGACTGTTAAGGATTCATCAATCAGCGGAGGCAGCGTATTTGGGCCGCGCGTGATCTACGTGCCTTGCGATGGATATACTTGGCACGGTCATGTGTGAGCTGAATGTAATTTTCGTGTTGATTTTGATATTTACCCCATGTTTTATTAATTTCCACTGGCTGTGAGAATTAGACGTTACCATTGGTATATTGATTTGAATTTCTTGCATTTCTTTTCGTCTGCCTTTTTTCAGCTTTGTTGCTAACACTTTTCCTTTACTTATTTTCCCCTTTTCTTTTAAATTTTTAGTCGCCACTGTCAATAGGTTTCGCAGGTTTTTCACGCCCCCTTTCACGTGGGTGTTTTTCTGCAGGGTTTTACTTTCTTTTCTTAAGTTCAGACTTAGGTTATTTAAAAAAAACCCATATAATACTTTCTTCTTTTATTGCCTTCTTTTTAGTTCAACTCGCTGTGCTTCATTCTTTCTACCTGTAATGACTAAGGGTTAGATGTAAGAAGAGGCTAATTAGTCTCAATCTCGCCCATAAATAAAGACGAGTTATTAATATTATTTAAAAAATTTTTGTTAAGATATTTAACAAAAATCACGAAAAATGAAAATGGGAGATATTTTTCCGCGAGTTTTTCTATCCAGGTGAAAAATAGGTAAGTTTCTGATTAATCTTTTAACTACTCCATTAATCGTATTATTCCATCATACTCAATCGTACCATATACCATTAATCGCATTTATGAGGATCGAATTACTTTACTGTTGATTGCTCAACTGGATATGCAAAACTGAAAATTCAGAAGAGGTAACTGCAAACGTTATTTAAAATTCCATGCAAGTGGAATGGAATATGTAAGCGTTCCTTCATCAGGTTTGCCTCAAAAATGGAAATTTTTGCGAAATCTTAAGTAGCATTCCGTTTCCTTTAATGAAGAGTTTACTTAAATCTTTCCTACTTCACGAAGCAGTTGTATTAAAATATTTAAATGTATTATTAGGAAGACTAAATGTATTTATTAGGGATACTAGGGTATTAACTCGTAGAAAGCGAAGAAATTGCCTTCTACTCATAATTAGGGATATAATATGGCATATAGAAGAAAATTATTAATTTGTGACGTAATGTTAGCAGACTTTACGCCAAAGCATCGCTATAGTTAATCTTCTAATCAGAATTTCAAGAACCTATTCTTGCACTAAATGCAAACTGAGCATAATACGCCAAACAACCAGGATAATCTTTAAATAAGTCAATTTCTATTGATTGTCATCGTATTGCAGTGTGATCGAGAATGTCTTCGCTTTGCAATTACTCATACGGTGCCTTGGATCGGAAGCCAATCGAAACAACACCGACATGTGAAAAAGCCGATCTTGGTGTCCTGTAGACCAACTAGTGGAACATGGTCCATTATCATGTTTTGTTTTTGCTTCAGAGTCAGGGAGGCTGGGAGAGCAAGATAGAATAAGAGTAATTGGTCCATGTTCAGTGCAACATCGGCCACGACTGCATACAGAGAGCTATGTTTAGAAAGAATGTGAAGGGAATTTACGTCGGACACCACTAGAGAGATTTCTAGACTTCGGTCTCTGTACATTTATCAATTAATTTCAAATGGATAGAAGCACTGATAATGCAGAAATAAAGATGCTGTCCTTACTTTAGAGCGTTTCTTGTTAGGTAATCATCAACTTGCATGTTATTCGATAAATATTTGAATCCTGTTCCATTAGAGGGATAACTGATGTGAGAGATTAAAGCAATAAATTAATACCCTTCTAAAATAGATTCAGTAGTTAGATAATGATAAGCGGTAGACAGAAAGTCTTTATAAGAGACGATTTAACAACATCGACCACTAATTTCATTCCATAATTTTATCAATTTTCTAAGTTTTCAGTTATTTCCCACAATTCTACATCTGGTGCCTGCGAACATTTCTGTCGCATTTATGTGGCCCCATCCTATTTGTAAGTTCTGCAGACTTCCGAATAACCACGGCAGAAACAATCATTAAGCTTTGACAGGAATAGGAACAATTCATACCGGTCGAATATTTGTGATTTCAAATAGTTTTTGTCAGGGTCTTTGTATTATTCATATCCAATTCTGAATATTCTATATCATCAGAGTTTTTCGGCACCAGAGGTGGCAAGGCTGAATATTGAATAACCTAAACCAGGGGTCTTCAACGGGAGCGTTTTGAAAAACGTGGGGGGCGCTTGCATGGAAGAGGGTATTAGAGTTCCCCTAAGTTAAAATAGTAAATTAGCAAAATGAGTCAGTTATAAAAGTGAAAAATGAAGAGTAAATGTTGTTTCAATTATTTTTTCTAGTTTATTTGCTTCTTTCGCAAGGGGACACTGGAAAGGTTTATATGGTTGTAAGTTAAATAGTTCAAGTTGAATAGTTATAAGTACTTCGCCAGCTGAGGTCCTTTGGCACATGGGCTTCCACCGGTAATTGAACCATAGTCCGGTTAAATCGAAGTAGAGGACGTTACCCTCTAGGCTATCCGGAAGTCCTCAAGTTTATGTTACAAAAATAAGGAACAAGGGAGGCGGTATATGAATAAAGGTCGAAGACCTCTGATCGAAACAGTACGGTGCTGTTCTTTCGGCCTATATCAGTATTTAAACCGGCAGATTTTTCTAATTTTTTTATAATCAGTTCGATTATTTTGCATAAACATGAATATAAAATTATTTTTCATAGTTTTATGGAACGCCAAGCCACCACTCAGGTTTTTTATCACGTAAGTTTTGACTCATTTTAGCATATATTCTCTATTTCTCATCTCAGTTTCATTTCATCATACGTAAAAATAGACTCAGCATATATAATCAGAGGGGGAGATAGACCATCAAACCGAAAGATATACTACTTTTATGCTCCTATAAATTTCACATTTTTATGAGTTACTTTCACCATCTTTAAAATAAATAAACATGATATACGACCTAAGAATGAAATAAACCACTGCCCAAATATGAGAAGAGAAAAGGAACGATGAAGCATTTGAAGAGAAGAAAAAATTTTTGAAACACCGAAATCCTGAAAGTCCGTCGAGAAATTTCAGGAGGAATTTTTAAGTATCGTTAAATACCATGCGTTGTGTCATTACGCCCGTTAACGAAAGTTCCCGGAATTCCTAAACGGTTTTTCTTAAAACGAAGCGCGCTTAGACTAAAATACGGCGCTCTTGAAAGATTCTTATCATTCTAATGACCGTCCGTTTAGAGGATTTATAAAGGTCACCCGGTGTTCTATTTACTCCCCGCTTCCCAAGGCCTCGAACCTTGTAAACGACTACACGCGGAATTCCTCCTCCATCGACAACACGGCGCTAAGTAGCAGGCGAGGAGACTCATTCGTACCATTCGGAGTGGAGAAGCTGAGGGAGAAATGGAATATCTAGCACCTCTTTTGCCCCGCCAACCGCTCCACTTATCCTCATTTAGCGCGGCCCTCCCGCAAGCAGTTTACCCAATCTCCGCTTCCTCCCACGAAATCCTCGGCTTTACACACATCGCCGACGGCGTGACTCCTCGCGAGCCTTTCCGTACATTCTCCTTCCCCATCATCAATCTCTTCCCCTTTTCGATTCCCTTTGCCATCTTTCGACTTTGTACTTCTTCTCCGCGGCCGGAGATCCCAACGCCCGAGCTTTCGCAGCCTCCCGCTGCGGGTCCTCCGGGGGCGTTGGCCGTGTGATTTACGGAGCGACGATGGAGTTGCGAGGAGGAAAGGGATGCCTCTCCACTTCGTCTTTGACCCGACCGCCTTGCGAGATAAGGACTCCAGCCACGGAGCTACTATCTGCAGGCCGCAATCTCTCTTCCTTGCAGCGATTCCCTCTGGCCAGTTTCAGCGTGAGGGTGTGGGGGCATTGTCTACCGCGCCATACATTACCCCCGAGTGCTCGCGGAGGGTTGGGGTGGAAAACCCACTGTTCCACTGCCGACTGTTAACGTTCATTTCGTCCTCATTCGATGTCCGATTCCGTGCAATGATCGATTGACTCCTTTGTGGCGCAGAGGAAAAGGCGAGGGTGCACTCGGCTCGGAAATGGAGAGAAAGGATGGTTTCGGCCTTTTGTTTTTTCCTTCGAGGGCGGGGGGATGAAGAGGGATGTTGTTGAGAACGGGTGTGCTAAAAGGGATGCCAATTAAATGGGAGAATTAAAAGCCGCGGAGGACAAAGAGGTAGAAATGCGTCGGTGGAAGATTCTATACGTTTCGTAGGGGTTGGGGGTTAGGTAGGGTCGAAAAATTCTGCCGTAGGATTTTGGGGGGCTTTCGTAGGGGAGTATTTAAGGGCTTATAAGAAACGAAAAGAATGCTGATGAAAAACTAAAACTGGAAATAACTGAATGGTTGCATTCGGGTATGAGCAAGGGAAAGATATGAGCTATTAGGATAAGATTTTCAATGTATATTCTGAATACATCTCATTCGCAATGTTCTTTTAGAGTAGTGCGTCAAAAGTGAACTCTCGATTTTGACAGCTACGATTAACTTACATTTTGCTTTATTCGTTATAAGAAATCGAAGTGTTAGGTATTGTAAAGCAAGCAAACATTCCATAAATACATTTTCTAAGACCTTCTATTCTTCATCCAAAATTCATCTACATGATAATGCTTCTTATTAAAAAATTGAATGAGGTAATTTTATCCTTAGCCGCATATATGTTTATAATTAACGCTATACTGAAACCTTTAAAAAGTGGAATCAGTAAAAAGCAAGGAAAATAAATGATATAGTAAGTCATGAGTCACCTGATAAATCCTATTTCATGTATTTGAGTCACTATTACCAAAAGAATAGACTACTAAATTGTTATTGAGGTCAATTAAGTATCTCAAGTGCATTATCGTATGTTCTTAACCACAAGAAAATTTGGTACATAATTTGCATACGACACTCTAAGATGATCAAATTAGCAAAAGTTTTAAGTCACCTGTCATAAGGTCAATTGAATTGTCTTCTTCAGGCTTTCCCAAATTAGTATCAAAGATATCATTGCAACATCTTATGACGAATACTCTACGGAACTATGCTTTAATTTTAGAATCATTAATGAGCAAATTTAATAATTAGCGAGAATGGACAACAATGATTTTTCTTCTTTAGTAGTCTCCGGTAACCTAGGTCGTAATAACGCACAAAAGAATATGAAAACGCTGAAAGTGAAGTGCGATGAATGGGTTAGATAGCACTAAACCGATTAAGGAAGAAGGTAATCAAGGGTCGGAAGGAAGAAGGACGTTGGTCGGAATATAAGACGGAGTTGATGCTTGGATTGATTATTCCGCGATAGCGATAGAACTTCAAACACGAGCAAGAATAAGGTCATATCGGATATGGATGCGAGACTGCTAATCGAGAAATAGTGAGACGCAGGAAAATGAGTGGAATCATCGCGGAAAAATTTATCAGGATTAATAACCACGTTGAGATTACATGATCGATTAGCGATTAACATCTCCACTGTACTTCTCTGGTACAATCGTTCCTTCCGGAAGACATTCTCTACTCCCGCATTCATATCACTATCATTTTATTATCTCACGGACACGAACTTTAGCGTCTGCGATCCTTCATCGCTTGCTCGAGAAATGTGTTTTTTAATTGCGGCTGTAATTTTATACGCGTCCAGAAAGAAGAAATGATTTTCCCAGAGTTAATTACCGACTTCCTTAGGTTTGCGAATGATGTCTCTTTTCTCTAGCAGAACTAATACTTAAGTGATGACCCGATTAAGCTTCTTAATCTGCCTTTTGAACGTTTGAAATCTTTAAACTAATGAATGTTTTGATAATTGGTTTCGATAAAACGGAAGCATATTTTAATGAGCGTCCAGGATGTACTAATTTAGCTTTTGTGCATGCTACACACAGATAGAAATGTACTGCTTTAATGCTTTTTCGCTGAATTCGAGCTAATTGTCGTGTAACTGAAAAAACCATCTGAAGTAATTAACAGAAAAATATACATAATGAACATCTCAGGTTTATTGGAGGAATATATTTGTTGTGGGAAAATGAAAGACTTATTAGATCGGAGTCATGTCAGATTTATGGAGATTTTTAGAATCAACTGCTTGGGCCGTGACTTCGTCGACAGTCTCCATCAGGGACAAAGGAAAGTGGAAATTATACAAACCACAAGATTTATTATGAAACGGCCATGGTTTCAACTCACAGAGTCATCTTCAGGTGAAGATCATCCTCTTCACCTGAGGATGACTCTATGAATCGAAACCATGGTCGTTTCTTAATAAATTGTGTGGTTCGACTTTTCTTTGTCCCTTATGGAGATTTTTCATGCAAATTTCGAAGGGAAATGCAAAAGTTGTTAGGTCCGGTATTTTGATGTATACTTTAATTGCACTTACGGTACTATTATAATGGTTTGTAAGAGTTAAAGTGAAGATTATAGTTAAACTCCTCTATATATATGATCATCTAGTACGAATATACGAGTACAATTTTCACTTAAACTTCACGTTAGCTCGAATGAACTACTACGATACCAGGTCCAACAAGTGAACATTGACAACAAATGAACGTATATTATAATACTGGGCCTTAGATTCGTACGAGATACGGCATTTTCTCTGCTAAAGTTATACAATAATATCGTGAATGTGTAGATGTTAAACGAACTGAAGAATAGAATCTCCCAAAATTATAGCTTGAGGTAGTGTATTCTAAATTTTTAATGCAAATTAGGTTCCAGGAGGCCAAATGTTCAATTATTAATTTATAATGGACAGGTTCCAAATGATCGTTTTCATCAAATATTGTGTGATATCTAAAAATTAATTTTCAATTAGAGGTTCTTATATTTATTGTTCATATATTTCAGAGGTGTGTCAGATCGGAAGACATGGAGTTATAGCTGAAGCATGATTATTGCACGGTTGGGACTACTTGGACCATGGAACCACAGCTGTAACATCGGAGAAGGATTCGTTAGGAATTCTGAAAAATGTTTCCAGAATATAGATGTAGAATTTTATACTTTATAAAGCTTACATTGCAGTACGATAACTTAGAGTATTCAAAAATAATTTTAGGTACACGATGCTACAATTAATAGTTAATATTATTAATAGTAAATTAATAATTAATTAATTCTTACCTTAGTGTTGATGAAAGATATTACAGATAGTGTAAAAATACATATATAAGTCGGTGTATGCGGGAAAGAAGTATATTTATTAAGGAATACCGTCTTTAAAAATATCTGCACGCACTTGTAGTACATACGTGCAGATATTTTAATGTAATTTTTTATGATTTGCAACATACTGATGTAAGAATTTGTGATGTAATATAAGTATATTTGTAAGTACATCGAATGTCGCTGCTACCTGATATCGTTAAACAACAGCTAACAAACAGTTATGTTGAGTTGAAATGATAACATAGATATATAAATTGCAATTTTGAGCATTCCGTACTGTGATAACATACATTTTGTAATGTCCCACAGCTTGATTTATTTTAGTTTCCAGTTTGTAATACTAACAGTTTAAGCACTGTTATGTTAGATTATCGACCCTGGTAAGCAATCAATTTTCAACGGCATGTATCTGAAACGATGATCGCGTTCAAAACACGAAGGATTTACCGCTTTGGCTGTAATATATTATTCAAACTCTCGTTGACATTCCAGTAAGATTCTGCAAAACTACCATATTTTATATAAAGGTTTAATTGCTGTTTTGCCAAAGCATTACAAGTCAATTTCTCGGCAACTTTGACGCATGGCTTTGCGTTACAAAATCCTTGACTTATGCCGGGGTTAACGCGATTGTAGATAAGATTTACTCGGAAACATTTTCAAAATCATATGCAATTAAGGGGCCGAGGCTTGGAAATCCCTTTTTTTGCGCTGCTCGAAGTAATTTCAGAAAACATTACCGGCGCGGCATTTCCACTTTTTAAGCAACCAACGATTTGCGTTCGCCGGGACTTATCTTCCTCGTCATTAGGATTACCTAAGGGGGGATTTATAGCCCTCGGATATAAAGCTGTGCGTTTTTTTCGGAATCTCGGAGGGAAACATTTCTATGGGGGAGGTATTGCATTACGTCGTTACAGACAATGCACGAGATGCAGAAGTGGGTCGTGCAATCAGAAGGTGCATCCTGCTTGACTTTGTTGCACCGCGCAATTACAGTGCTCCTCGGGGCGGGGGCGGATAACCGAGGGACGGGTTTCAGGAGTGCGGCGGATGAATTTTGATCAACACTCTAGCGAGCCGCATTTGCCTTCAAAGTAGACCGCAAAGTTTCCGAAGCGAAACAAACGCGTTAAAGAAGGTCGGAACACAGGGTCTGAATAGAGAGCAGCAGTTAGTCACCCCGGCTGATTCGAAAAGCAATTCGCGTTTTCAAAGGCTAATTGGATCACTCTCTTGGGTTTCGGCGGGGGATGAATTTCTCTCGCCGCGGCTTCAAGCGTCGTTCTCGCACACGCCGTTGCCACTTTCCCGTGAACGAACACGGCAGCTTCTCATAGTGATTTTGTTCCTGGAACTGACGACGTTTCCCTTCTTTCAGCGGCTTTGTTACTGTTTCGGAGACACCTGGCACTTTACCTACGTGTGCTGTGACGCGAACTTTCTTCTGCCATCTCGTAGCATAAGATGTTCAACTTATTTATAAATCAAATGTTCCACGTTTACTTAAGTCCTTATATTCATATCTAATTATGTATTCTTATATCTGTACTGATATTAAAATCCTTCAAACGAAATTAAGCCCTTTCAATAATTTTGAAGAACATTATTGATGTATCACCTTAATCCCCTGACGAAAACAATCATATAAACCAGCAGTTCAAAAATAATAACGCGGAAATTAAAGCCAACGTGTTTCTTTCCACTATTTCGACGATTTTCGCGGCTTCGCAGCCCTTCTTTAGAGTACATACATCCAGCAACATTTCCAGTAATAACTTGGTATCTCTGCTATTTTCACTTGCTCATTCTGCTCTACTCCTCACCCTACCGGGGACGGCTGCCATTAAGATATAATTTGATTGGATAGTATCGTTTCCGGCGAGGATAATCCTCTTGTATAATTCTCCCCACGTGATGATTCCATTTGAGATTCCTCCATTTCTACCACTCGAGCTCATTCTCCATCTTATTCGAAATGCCGCCGGAGAGATTTCCCTCTTCGCACAATATACTCGAGTCCCGCCCCCTCACCATCTCCCTCTTCCTCAGACACTGTTCTCTCTTTGCAAGAACCGCCGCATTAAGCGAGCGCATTAATCTTTAAATCGCTTTGCGGTAGACGTTTTCCGCGCTCAGTTAATAAGTCGACTTAGTGGATGCGGAGGCATTTCTCGGAGCTAATGGAATTAGTCGTGGAAATGGGTGGTGTTTGTGCGCGTATGTGCCGCAGGGGTTTGGGATGCGTGTGTGCGGCAGAGGGCCGAGGCATCGGGGTAGATTGGAAGGGCTGATGCGAGTTGCGTTGATGCGGACGCATCTGCACTCCAAAAGGACATTTGGGACCTTTCCGATGGAGGTGACTAAACGACTGCGAGAGCCTGCTGTTTTTGTTGTGGCGTCGCAAGAGCTCATGGCAGATGCGCGATGAACGAGCAGCTTTCATTCCCACGTCTTCACGCGCACGTTCTGTGACAGGAGCTTTAATTGAGGCACAAAACGCTCAAGATGCGCCTGTTTTTTCTGCTACCGTATTGAAACTTTTTACGGGTCTTCATAAAGCGACTTAATCGTCCTCCGTCGCCCCTGATTCCCCGATTTGACTCTATCGTTGTCTTTTAAATCACAAGGCGGTATCGTCTGTTCTTTGAGAAATGATGTGGGGCAAAAGATGATGTAATAAGAGTGTCGCTCATGTGGGTCACTATGCCTCGGTATTTTGCTATTTTAAGTCTAGCCGATCCTTAGATCCCGGACTTCGAAAGGAAAGGCTGTTTGGGAATAGTGGTCGTGAGGTAGTATTTGAAGCCCTTTCGCTAATCTTCTCATGAGATCGCGATCTGTCTAGGGATGGCAATTAGCTCGTAAGTGCGGACATCCCTGGGGAAAAGGTGGCTGGTGATGAGAGCGGGCTGTCTTCGGAAATAGCGCCATTTCTCGAGATGAGAGAAAGATAAATAAAGGTTAGGATGGCAGGGTAAGTTCTCCAAAGAGCCGATTAAGGTTTGGATGAAACGTGCATGATGTGCGAGTGATAAATTATCGATTTTATATTTAGGTGAGTTAAAAGGCGTTTGAATTTTGATCAAATTGTAGTACAACAGCAAATGATAAAAATAGTTTAAATCCACAAGCAATCGCAGAATTGCGATTGAGGGTTTAAAACGCCTAAATTCCTAGAAAATGTGCATAAAATGTTTTACATTCTGGTGAGAATTTAGAAACATTACTATTGTAGAGACACGCAGAAGCATTGAAATAAATGGAAAATAAAAGCTGAAAAAAGTTTGAAATACATTGTTATGCCACGTTTTCTTAATGAGAATGGATTCGGGAATCGAATTTCGAGAATATTTTTCTTTTGAATTAGAAAATATTTTTCCAAAAATCTTACAAAATAATTAAAAATTATATGATGGAATTTTTAGAAGGCTTTACTCAATTTTTACCTCGGAGTTCATTGTTTATGTTTAAAAGTTGAAGTGTAGAAGAAATACTTGTAAGGTTTTGATAGAATGTACAGATTAAGGCTAGGAACTATGGAAATCTTTCGTGTAAATAAAAGAATTCTCAAAGTAATTTTACAAAACTTTGAGTAAGTAATGATAAGAAAGAATTAGGGGCCTTTACCGTTCCACGCAATGATTACTTGTTACCAGTATCATTTTTATTTGCAACTTAATTGGGTACTACTACGGCCCAAGCAGTGGATAACAAACAGTAACATTTGAAACTGGCCGATAAAGAACCATTTCTTACACATTTCATTTTCCTTGAGAGATTAAAAAGCCACGTTAGACAGTTAAAATATCGGATTTACCTCATAAAATCGTCTATATTTTTATATCTCTTAAGGACTTCGTTAGTTTATCTTAAAGATGAGTTCGAAAACATATCAGGTAATTAGATTTGCAGGCTCCAAATAGAAAAAATCAAGGGTCTCTAATTGCTCGTACTATATGGATTACGGGGGCGGGAGAATATTAAGTTAGAGGTTTGATTGATTACAAGGTCGGGAGAGCAGAGGCGAGATGTTTCCCATTTGCTCGTGGCGAATTCAGGGACGCGCTACATTCTGCGAAAGAATCTTTAGATAGCCTCGCTGCTTCGGGGATCGTGACGTTGATTTAATTACGGATATGATACCTTACGTAAATGCATGATGAATGAAAACCGAATCCCTAATAAATCACGGAGTCTGAGATGAATTATGAGATCGAGGCGATGAGAAATTGAACGAAGCGAAAAAAAAGAAGCTCCGGAGTAAGTAATTGGGCGTATAAATATAATTGCTTATCATTATGAATACTTTTACCCAATGGGGAAAACAATAAATAATTTCATTGTTTCAATAGTACCTGGTTTGATCAGAGACGGCAGCTCTTGCAGTCGTTGTCACTGTAGGGAAATGTTACTATTTGCAGAGTGAAAGATTAAAAATTATCTTTACCTTTCTATCCATTGGATAAGCGGGCTTCCAATCGTAAGTTTGTAGGTCTCTTGGAAAATGGAATCATGAATGATACATAAATCAGTGGAATACTGTCACAATGGAAAATACTCCGATCAACATTCTTTCCATTTTGCGTCGTCCCTAAGGAAACTGATTTTATACGTGAGGGCAAGTGGGCCACTGTTATGAATTTTTAATAGCACCAGAGCTAAGGGCATGGATATAGAAACTCAGAATCCGGATATAAAACTCGGAGAGGCAGCTTGAGGGTACCGTTTTCGCGACGGATTGTGCGTCGAGGTCTTGCATGGATAGGGGAGTACTTCACGCAAGAGTTCCTCAAAGTTTTACTTCCTCGGGATATGTGCGTATTGAACTCAATTTCAGTGTACTACATAGTTCAGATTTGCAATGATTGAAATACTGGTGGGGAAATCTAGTGTAAAATCGAAATTCATAAGGGCATTACTGCCCTTATGAAGGGCAGAAGGGCAGAATTTTAATGATTAGCAAAACGTCAAAAAGTTAGTCATGCGAGTACTGTTTTTCCTCATAAGCCAACATCAGAGACTATTTGCTATTAATTTTGATGAGAAAGTGGAGGTAAAAAGCGAATGTAGCCAATCGTAGCGAAAACGTTCGAACGAGAGCTCACAGTATTCTTTAAAGTAAGTAATTATGGATTTATACGTCATTTGAAGAACGTAGTGATACCTTGGCTAACGAGTAACCCAAATAACGATTTCTTCGACAATCTAAACATTTTTCGCCGTTTTTCGGACTCCCCAAACAATCAGGCATTCAGCAAAAATATATCAGTAGATATCCGCAAACGTATAAAATGCGAGTACAAAGAATGCAAAGATAGAATAGAATGAATACTTTCAATTATTGCCAATTAGATAAGAGAGCAGTAGTTTTTTGACTTTCTATAATTATGCTTGAGGGCTTGGGAAACAATAGGAAACCACTCTTCGCTTTACGTAGATTTCGACTAAGGAGTGTAATTTCCGAGAGAATTTTCATCGTTAGTTGAAGCCGATATTTTATCGAAAACTTCTTGCTTTTCGGATATAAAGAAATGACAAGATTAATGTTAATACCATCCACCAATTATTGAGTTATTGCAATAAGGCTTGATTTTCTAGGAAGTAACCTCCTTGAAAATGTTTGCGAAGAAAAATTAGATATTATATCTAATATTTTTTAATTAAAATAAACTTTTCACTTACGGTGAAAAAGGACAACAACGCTGTTGGATCGTGCCTTCAGATAGATTTAAGATAGCTCCGGGATAAAAAGTAGCCCGCTTTTGCGCATAAATTTTCCCGATTCCTTTTCGCTCAGCTTATTCTTCGCTAACTCAGTTTGGCCTGCGAATCCACCTTAATTCATTTCTCGCTTATTTACTCTATTGTGTGGTAGAAATGGCATTGATGAAGGAATGTTTGTTGCCCTTAAAAAGCCAACCTCGCCCAATTCCCTATCTCCGTCTGCCTTCCCTAAGAAAACTATTTCTCGTCCGAGGCTTGGATTTATAGGTGAGAGGGAGGCGTGCCTTCCAGGGGCGGCCAAAGGGGGCGAAGGGACGGCTAAAGGAGCCCTTTTCTTTCTATCTCAGCTTCCTTTATCTCTTTCTCCCAATCTGGCAACTGCGTCTCATTGATTTATCTATCTCGCTCTTTGTAACTTTCCTTCAGCCCTTTCTATCTTTTGTTCGCGTTCCTCCTTGGCTTCTCCCGATTTTTTTCTCTCTCTCCTTTACACTTACCCGCTTCCTGTTGCATTGTCTTTTCCCCGCTGACTTATCCTTATAAGAGTCCTACCGTTTCGTTTAAAGCCCTTTTGTTATCTGTATTAAGGAATAAAGGGCGTTTCTTTTTTTAATTGGAAAAGTACGTCGATCGTGCGTCATTCAAATGGTCTTTTGACATTCCGTAAGAATTTTTCGATACATCTTGATGAGTCTTCGCATCGTTTTAAAGTTTCTTTTTGATGAAATGAGGCATTTTCCGCCAATTCGTTCGAACTTAATTTATTCCATTTCCAGATTAACTCATAATAACATAAAATAATTATATGTAACTATCATGTTCGATGCTATAGTTTGACGAGACCAGTTATGTGTCACATACACATGTTGTATGAAATGTTTGCAGAGATGAATAGTAATTAATAGCAGATTAATAACTTATATAATAGTATTGATAGTAGATTGAATAGTAAGTATCTTTTCGATTTAGTAAACGAGTTTTCAAACATTAAAATTTATCGATATTTGAATTGCTTTTGTGGGAATAAAATAGATATTTGTTTCTCCCATTTAAATATCAAAGCTTTAGCATTTGTTACTGTACACTTACGTTTAAAGAAATAAGAAAATAAGATTCTTTTCTAGAGTTAAACTGAAAGACTACAGAAAATTTCTTAAAGATTAATAGACATTTAACGTAGAATTACAATGCTCATAATATGACTACTTCGTTTTTAAGGAATGCTAAATATGCCTTGGCTACCTTGCAGAAAAGATACTTTAAAATCAATATACAGCAAAATTCATTTCCGTTATAGTTAGCATCATCTACTTTAAGATAATAGTTCGCACAAATATTTAAAAAGTAATTTTAATGAATTATTATTAATAAAATATTTTCCGTACAAGATCAATTGTTGATAATAGTTTATGTAATCTGTTGATATTGTAGTTGGGTGGTAATTCATTTATGTTTTTATTCATTGACACTGTATTATATATGAATTTATTTTTGTATGGTGTTCATAGTATATAGTGGGCTTATATTGTGAAGCAGTTGTAAGGTATAAAGTTGTACTTTATGAACGTCGCCACCAGACACAAGTCTATCTGCGACGGCTTTGTATACAATAATAATAATAAGAAATAAAAGATTCATTATATATTATAACTTTAAGGTTTCTAAACAACTTGTAGGAATTCTTCCATTCAGTTTGGGATATGGGATATTATTTTTGTATTTTTACGTTGACATGGAGTCAATGTGTGTTTGAGGGATGTGCGAGTGTTACCTTCATTTGCTTTATCTATCTTCCTATATATGTATGTACCAATCAATGTCTATTTCTCCCATTGTATATATCTTTATTTGTAATTACCTAAACTTATGTACAAATTGTATATATGTACTTGACCATTAGAGTGAGCGCTGGGCCAGGGAAAGAGGGAACTCGGCTTCATCTGGCCCAGCATAAATAAACACCAAGTCAAGTCAATGGACAATTTGAAACTAAAATAAAATGGATGAATTTATAAAAAATAGCAGTAAAAATTCAATATGATCTGATTGAAAACGGTGTGATGAACTTAGAAGAAAACGGAATTGATAATCCGTGCGGACAAAGAATATTAGATATTGCTCCATAAAATTCCTTCAGTGGTCATGTAGAGTGATTTGTTAGAGTTGCTAACTTGTTCTTTCTATTTCTAATCGAGATTATTATGGTCTAAATATTTTGTAATTGATAAAGTAGAATACATTAAAATCCGATGTTAATTTCATTGAGTCGTATAGAGTAGTTCAGTGAAAAAAACGCTAATCTTTTGGGCTACTGTTTACCCTCTACTAGTCTGTGAAACTAGTTTGATATATTGGATTGGGCAAGGTTGAGGTAAAAAATACATTGCTCATACGAGTTACTAATAAATAATAAATTCTTGATGAACAATACGCCACTATAAAAACGCAAATAACTCCTAATACAACATATAGATTAAATCATTACCTATATAAATCATAAAGAAACTATGCCATTTATATTTCTTCTATTTTAACAATAACGTATCTTTAAAATAATGAAAAAGGGTTATACACCAATGATAGTTATATTAATAAGTATCAAGTAAGTTATTTGCTACCTACCCTTGAAATAGTATTTATTAATATACATAAAACAGAATATTACATTATAAATAAAATAATACAGAATGGAGAACTTCAACAGAACTGTGGAGTATTTTTTTGAAGAAAAAAATCTTTTGGCTAACAAAACGTTTATTAACTTTTTCTTTGGTATGAAAGGATCCTAAAAATTAGCCACGAGTCCATTTACACCCCATTTTTCCATCAACTACCGATGCTCATCCCTATATCTCACCTTTCCCCGTCCATAAACCCTCGTCTGACACCTTTTCCTATCCCTCTTCCATTCCAAAGGTGTGTCTCAAGCACCCCCCGCCGTGCTCCTACAACACAGCGCCACGCCTACCATTTTGCGCCTAAGACAACGAAGGATTCCCCAAGGCCTCTCTTGCTTCTTCTTCCCTTCATCCTATTACTCTTTCTCACCTCTTTCCTCACACAACTTGTATTACTGGAATATCTCGCACATCTGAAAAATACGTCTGACCAACGCACGCTTATTTGGCGTCAATTTAAAGACGCCTTACCCTCCGCAGCGTAAATTTATCCCGTTTTATGAACATCGGAGAGAAATTAAATTTACGACCGAATCCGGTTAATCATGTAACTCATGGTTTTGACCGGAAGGGATTTATCACAGGAATCATTTATTTGTTTCCCATTTATTCGTCTATATCTGGAAGCACGGACTGCGCCATTGAAAACTCATGTTTTCATTCGCTCGAGAGTGATAAATCATGCAGATGGTAGAAATGTATGCGACACCGTTCGAAATAATTAGGAAACTATCGTCCTTCAAACTTTTTATTAAATTCGTCTCCAGATAGCCTTTATTTTTGAAAATTTTAATCGCTTCAATTCATCTCTAAATAGTATGTTGAGAGGTAAGACGTGGGATATAAGATTCGACAAACTATGTCACCTACTCACATTCATTCCCTAATAGCCGCGTATTGATGCATGGTAGATGTACTGCGAAATATCTAAAGTTTTTGCAGGACAAACGAATCTTACTCAATAAGCGGAAAATTTTAAGGACCGAAAATATAGATATCGCTTTTTAATTAATTGCGTCCTCTTTCTTTAGAAATGAGTTATGTAATACAAGAAGGTACGAGATACAAGTACGCGGCAGAAATATATTTTCTATTGTTATTAAGTAAGGGATGAGAAAGTGATAGATTCTAATGTTACTATTTTGGTGGCCGAATCGTTTAGATCTCCTTTAAGTTATTTAAAGTTGTCAACGTTGATTTAGTTTCAGGAGGATGTATAAGATTAAAAAATTGCAACAAGCGCAAAACTTTTAAATACTAATTCTTGCATTGAAAAAAAAATCGGTTCGAACCTGCTTCTTGGGGGTAGCCGGATCCAACCGGAATTTGGCGGTTTTGGTTATTCGGAGCCTAAACTGGAATGAAAAGAATTACGTTCCTATGCCTGACACCAAACGTTTGTCTAACTGCGGCGGAGAACTTGTAAATAAGAAAATAAATACATCCAAATCATGAAACATTGCTTCTACATCTACGTCAATACCCTGCAAGCCGCCTTCCGGCGTGTGGCAGGAGGGCCTTAAAAAGAGAACCCCCTGCCACACGCCGAAAGGCGGCTTGTAGGGTATTGATATAGATGTAGATGTAGAAGAGAAGAAAGCCAGCCTTCATAGTATTGGTAGTTACAATGTTTTAGAGAATGTCATTAAAAAGTTACACATAATGCAAACCTTTCCGATAGATTACGGTACTTAATTCTAGGAACGAAAAAAAGCGGTCCTAACTTTTAAAAGATTGCTACTGGGGCATACTGGAAATTGGGTTTTCCATTGACTCGAAACAAAAACCGGAACGGAAATAATTGCTGTTCGATCTCCTGATTACAGGGTTCTCTCCAAGGCAAGCACATGGGAGTGAAATTTTTCTGTAAGTTCTGCCCAAATCATTTATCGAGCGCCTACTACTTATTGAAAAAACTAGAACGTGACTAGCTTTAGTTTTCACAAATGCGTTAGTAATTTTCCTATTATGAATTGTATAGTTGGATTACATGGTTCATCTATCATTTAAATGAAGGAAATGGGAAAAGTACCAAGATATAAACCTTTGGCATTCTTAAGAACACAGCTTTTCTTGCCTTCATAAGATGGAAAAAATAGAGGAACTATGCCGGATGCACATCCTAGCTATGGCAAGTATGGATGAAAACCACTCGAAAACCTCCATAGGGCATCAATATTATATGCAGAGAGAGATAACCTTTCTTGCATCAGCAGACATCTTGAGCGCCGTAGATAATTGAAGAAATGAATGCTTGGTCGCGCTCAAAGATACAAAGATACGTTATGCTCCAAATTCGTCCTTTATATTTCTAAACCTTGCCGTATTAACTCGAGGAACCCGTCGCTCACGAAATAGGCCCAAATTACTCCACGAAATGTCGCGCTTGAGCCTCCTCCTCGGGCCATAAATGAATGGAAAAGCGTCCAACTCAGATCGGTTAATGTACTCGTTTCTTAGCACCGTAATGAGAACCTTGGTGAAGAGTTTCTGGCGATGGGCAGAAAAGCTAGATTTCCTTTCATACATTTTGCACTTGCTAGAGGCGTAGCAAGGAGGGTAAAGGGATGAAGTGGACCCCTGAAAAACAGCGTGGACCAGTAGATTGAAGACGTTGGGAGCGACGGGTCAGGAATTTTAATTTGGGGAAAAAGTCGGAAGCCCTTCTTGGCGGAGAAATGAGTCCTTGCATTCACGGAATCCTTCTCCGTCGGGTAATACCGAGCGAAAAAGAGAAAATCCCCTTCCTCTTCCCTACCATGCTAATCACTCTAAATGCGCCCGGGTCTAATTCGCATTTTTCCAATTCCTTCTCTTCCAATATTTTCCTGAATTCTCTTTCTCCGTTTTCGCGGCCATTATCCGTTTCCAGGCCGCTTAAAGATCCAGCTTTTTGGAATATTTCTCCTTTTTATCGTTTTATTTTCTGTCCATTTCCAGCTTGGAATCCTTTCGCGCCTGCCTCACGACTTATCTCTGCTTGAACTTAACGCTCTCAGGAATTTGATCTAGTCCGAAGAGTATGACCTCAATTTTCGAATTTTTTAAATTTTCAGGAGGGGATCAAGCGCTCCTATCCTTCCCAATGTAAAAATTTGCTTTGATAATGTATAAGTAAAAAATTAAATATTTCAATTGGGAGAGTTACAGATGAAAAATGTGTTAAGATAAGCATATTTTGTAAAATAAGGTTTAAGTAGACAGACAAAATCTCCTACACACGTATTAATAGTAAGTGCCTTTCTTTAGATAAATGCATTTTTAGCTTCAAGACATAAGTCCTCGGGATTCAAGATAAGTCAGTCAAATACCGTATTTTCTGGTAAATAGCACGCACCTACTAGATAACACGCATTCTAAAAATCTCTTCACTGTGATAATGTATAGATACCACGCATTTAAAAAATTTCTTCTGTGATAAATGCATTGATAACGCGCATTTCAAAATTGTTATTATGTTGACGAGAATGTTTTTTCACTACTGTAATATTTATGATAATTACTCTTGTATTTTGAATGGAACTATTTGATTACGTTAATATTTACAATATGTTGGTTGAAATAAAATTGCCCTAGTACGTGAGTATATACTCCGTGACTTCCGCGATATATGACGTGTGTTGTTTAGTCATTTAGTCATTTGTTTCTGAGTTCAATATTCAAGATATGTAATGAAACGAGACTTTCCGTTGTATACCACGCACTATTATTTTCACCATTTTTCTATATTTCTTGTATGGATAACACGCGGGTTATCTACCAGAAAATACGGTACTATTGGATGAATTTGACAGTATTTATCTTTTTAAACAGTGTTACCCGATTGTCTACACATTGTGGATGCTATCAGTATTTTACATTCATCTTTCGAAACTAACTCACCGTTTAAAAGAAAGGTACTTTATAACGACACTTATCTACAGCTGAATTTTTGCTGATCGGCCAAATAGGTACCCTTACTAAATTTTTAATTGATAATAACAAAGACTTTCGTATGCATCTTTTTGGCGATGGAAAACTTTTTCTACAATCTAGATCTCATTTATGCGAACCATTCGATTCTTTAAACTGCACGTCTTACCGTTAGCGTTCACGCAGCAAGTCGTACCCGAGATTACCGAAGTCACTGGCGTAATTGAGCCTAGATCCGATTGACGTATTAGCGATTGACTCGGAGGGATCAAACCGCTCGATCTAATCTTCCTCGCTAGCTTTAATCGTCGGGAACGAGCGTTTAATAGGATCTAAACTTATGTTCGAGAATAAAAAAGAGAGAGCCGCTTACATCCCTTCGGTTCGAGTGCTTCGGCGAACGTCAGTACTGGATGGAACGTCGATTGCGCGGTGCGGTGCTAACAATCTCCCTCTTTAAAACTGTGCGTAATTCTCCTCATGACCGCATCCTTAATTACTCGGAGTAAAAAAGTTCGATCACTCACCGCCGGCAGCCGTGCTCTCCATTCCTCCCTCTGCCATTCATTCTGCTCGTGCCCTCTTCTGAAACCATTTCCCCGTTTACGCACCACCAACCCCCTCCGCCTTTTCCGTCCAATCTAAACGCCTCTTTCCCCAAACACCGACAATCAATCTAAAGAGGCTCCTCGGCGCACGCGATTTATTCTCGTACGCCAAACGACATCTCGAGTGCCGATGTGAAGTTTTCATCCACCTCCCCACAAAGCGTGTGCCTAAGCTCGCTTCGTGAATAAGGATATCGCGAAATTCTAGGGAATTGTTCACCTATTTACATATGAGAGTAATTTAGCCGTGTATTACTTAAGGAGATTTTTTTGTCTTTCCGCTGAGGCTAGCGATTTTTATTGCTTTGATGTGTGAACACTCTTGTAGAGTTATAATTGTAAAAAGAAATTACAAGCGCTTGTCCACAAAACATTCTGTTGATAATGTGAACGGTAAACTGCTAAAAATTAAATTGCGGCGCAGCTTCCATTAATTGTTTCTTAAGTAAACAATAATAGTAATGTCTTTATTTAGTCAAATTTTAGTCTAATGAGACCACCTTTACAATTAACCTAGGAAAGACGAACACAAACGACCATGCCCTGACCAGGATTCGAACCCGGAACCTCAGCGTTGCTAAGCAAGTTAGCTAACCACTACGCCACCGAGGCCTAAAATGTCTAAACCAGTGCAACAAACCATAGAAAAATTTGATTTTTGTAAATAATTTTTAATGGTTATTGGAGGTATAATGAAAACCCAACTAGATATTATGATCTGATTTTTCTGTAAATAAATCATCCCAAAATTCAGCGATAATACCTTTGCGTCACCCCTATAGAAATCATGTACTAGTTACAGTGTGGTATATATTTTAGTTATATTGTATGATTGATGACGGGATGAGTACTCCTAAATTTTTCATCGCGTCTTGTGATGCATAATTAAAATGATTTTGAGAAGTGCGTTGAACCTTAACCTATAGAAAGGTAATCCACTTGCAAAGTTTATTTGCCATTTTACAATTATGCGTTAGATTTTTCTCTTCTGATAGGTGTGACTAAAAGTATTTGCAGAAAAAAATTCATAATTATTAAGAGTGTTTACTTTTCAGGTTTTACATATAATCAATTGTGCATACATACAATCGCATATACACTTTTCAAGCTTCCAGAAGGTGTATGAAAGCCTAATTTTCCTAATTCATCTAAATGGCCAAGTTCCTAATGTTAACTAGAAAAAGATACAAATACCATCCTATTTATTATCCAAAGAAATCCCGTAGACGATTGACAACGAAAAAATGTATTTATTGACAGAAGTAAATTTTTTCAAGCCGACAGAAAAAAAACAGCGAAAAAGTTGAGATAATAGACGAATTAAGGAAAGGAAACAAAAATGAACGATGTGGGAGGCAAATCAAAAAAATGCACTTCTTGTATTGTCGAAAACTACTCGCACTTTTTTCCCTCTCTTCGGAGGAAAAAAATAAGCGGTTGCGAGCAACGTACTCGAAGGCGGTCTTGAACTGAGACGATTCTGAGACTGCCTTTGAACTAAACGAGGAGAAAAAATCGTGTTTGTTAGCGGTTGGAATGAGATCGTCGAGGTGTGCGATAAGTTACACACTTGGTAAGGCACGATCGATCCCTAATTGCTGAGATCGTTAGCAGTCGGGGTGACAGACGGACTTTTCGCCCTTTTCAGCGCCTTTTCGACGGAGCAAACGCACGAGACTTCCACGAGCTCTTGCGAATATCTCATCGGCCCCTAATCGAACACGGAAGAGCTGCTCCTTTGTCTCACGATCAGATCCATGGTGCGTAAGTAATTCATCGGAACCCGTTCCTTTTTCATTACCACGAAATCGAGGCGCGCTGCGGGAAGCGTTTTTCGAAGGCGAAAAACTGTTTCCCTGATTCAGTTCGAATAACGAGTTGGGCTCGTCTCTTTGTTATTTAATTTTCCAGTTGCGAGAAGCGTGGCTAGTTCCTCATGTTAGCTCTTCAAAATGATTGAGGATAGGCATAAAACTGAAAGGGGTATGAGAGAGAAAGAACTCTTTAGTTTCCCTGTAGGTTACCTTTACACGTGTTCGTAATCGCGTTTTTTTCTGCCAGTCCGAGTGATCCTTTCTCATCAAATATAAATTTCCAAATCTGATCGAGCTTCGAGTCATCTCGAAGATATTCAGATTTTCGTGGAATAAGTTACAGCAAGGAAAAATATAGATACGGTGAACGGACATTTTTAAATACCTCAGTATAATACGTCTATAAGGCTAGTTCTTCAGATGTTCGTGCGCCTTATACAATAAGGAAAAGGGGGGGTGATAGTGAATATCTGTCCTAGCTACCATCTCGTGAAATCACTTTCATGAAATGCTTTGAATACGCTCAGCTAGAAAACACGTTTACCCTGAAAAATAGCTCATAGATTCATACAACTTCGCAAGAATTTCGCATCGATTTTAGTGAAAATACCTGAGACCGAATGCGGTCATCGAGGACACTTGAGGAAAAAATGTAAAAAGAAAAGAAAAGTTACTTACTTCGTAGATGCAGGAGTCACGGCAGCGGGCGATATTGGTCCTCCGGGAAGCTTCCTCTCTTTCTGTAGATGCCGCGGTGATTATGCACAGTAACACCAGAAGGACGATGCGTTGGATGGATGATGATCCTCGACCTCTCCAAAGTCTCTTGACTGGATTTTTTGAGCAGCAATTCATTTTCAGATCCTTGGCACACAACGTTGAAATCACTCCAAGATGTATCTCGAAGCACTCGATTACCAAACGTTTACTTAACGCTACGGACGAAAAAATAGAAACCTATTGAGCTACGTGCTATCCAATCATTAATTACTATGTTTATAGGGGTCGGAAGTGAGAGAAAATAAAATCCGCGAAAAATTATTCACTTTCCAACAACGACGGTATATGGTCGAAGCTTCATCAAAGTGTTGCGTCAATATTCTCTCGTAGTATAAAACTACGACCACGCGATTTCTGTTACACTATACAATATTCAGAAGCACTTCGCAACTGAGATCTGAGTGCTACGAAACCTACAACGAGAATGACGAGCTCGGTGGCGTTCAAGATTAAAGATTTTTAGGACCCTGGTTGCCGAGAAATGTTTCTGACGTAGCATGTGCTTCTCGCCCCGGTGGTAAACAGGCGGTTCCTTTAGAAGTTTTGGAATTGCACCCTTGCTTTCCCACTAGGGTTTTATGGAAGACAGATACGGGAGCGTCATGCAGAGAGGGGTTCATTCATCCCCTAACGTTTCCCAGAAAGAGGAGAACCGCGCGTCGAACAATCGAAACAGGCTCTCCCTGAGCTGTCTTCCCTGTTGGAGCCTTTCTGAGAGTTAATATTTCTGTGAATCCAGAAGGTGAGTGAAGAGTTGCAGATCGGGTAAAAAGGAACCTATTGTTTCAACATTTTTGCTTTAACTCTCTGTTGAATGGAATAGTTTGGGATTCGTAAATTCAAATGGGAACGAATCTCTTCAATAACATCATGTACTTACTTTCTAAAAATACTCCTGAAACTATAGCGTAAGGCAATGGCAGAAATGAGCTTACCTATGGTGGATGTCCTCCAGCTCCAAAAACACAATCACTTGTTCACAATGAAGTGCGGCACAGGCGACGCACAGAAGCTGTCGTTGCTGTTGTTTTGTTGTTTCCATGCAACGAAAATTTTCATCGGAACAGCACCTAAGAAATCACAGCAGAAATAAGTACATATCTGCCGTTTTCTCAAGGAATGGCTTAATTTAATGAATGATAAATTCTACGCTGTAGAGGTAATTGAATAAGTATGTTATTAATTAATAAGATTTTCCAGAACCTCCTGTATAAGGATATCTACATAAATAAGTTTCCTATATTTCGATAGTTTCATGTGCCTTAACATTCCCTATTCAATGGAATTCCATATGAATCAAAAATGAGGAGATAGTAATGTACATGTTTAATTTATGATGAAATTTATCGTACAGAGCGTACGTCTACGATATTTCAAAATGTGCCCAAATATATACCGGATAATTTGCTTCCTACAATGCGTTACAAGTCAAACGTACATACAACTAGATTACAAGATTACACATTTTATTTAAGGTAAAGCGAGACGGGTTTAAGCCACCCAGAAATACAGAAGAGGGGTGTCGATGCCTCCATTCAAGTTACAAAAATATCAAGCTGTCTGATATCCATTTTGATCTCCACATTTGTAAAACGTGATCGCGGGATATCAGAATAGGAAAATTCAAACATCCGTATTTCACGGCCGAACAAGAATTACTAGTCCTATAATGGGGATAATTAATCTCAGAAATCTATTTATAATAAATAAATTAAAAACGACACTTAGACATCTTTTTTTTTCTGTTTATATTTGCAAAATTAAACATTTTAAACAAAATGTTCGACTGATATTTACAACAAAATTTATATAAATAGTTAGAAAATGTTTTAGACGCAATTTAAACATAAAATAAAATTAAAGCTTTTAAAATCATTTGCGAACCGCAGTTACGGAGGATGCTATTCGTTATTGGTTTTATTTAGTACCTTCTTGGGTGGATGGTACTCCTATGTTCATTAGTCGCATCTTTTAGTTAGTATTTTATACGTATATCCTATGATTATTTTATTTCAATGATTATTCTATATGTTTCGCACCTATGCAGACCATAATGCGTACTTAGGTATCATGTAAGTGTCTACAGAAAGGGGAAGAATTTTTCCTACAGCCGAATGTCACTCCGCGACTACTTCCTGGATTCCAACTGCGACTTTAAGGCGCCATCCCATTAACCCTAACCACATGTCTATTTCCGAATATCCATCCTACTTTGAAAAGGCATAATTCTTTGCTTTCGGCGGCCCTTTTAATTTCCTAACCCTAGCGCCGGGTCTCATGCCACCACCCACCGATTTGCAAGGTTACCCTATACCCCTCGATTGTCTCCTGCCCGTACCCTCCGAGCCCTCCAATAGACGAACGCCGCCCGCGAGCGCTCCAAACGACACCGCATCCTTCTCCGTCTTACCTGAATCGGAACCTTCCCCCGCAGTGGCGCCATCAGCTCGTCAAACCCTCCTTCCTTTTC
Source organism: Ladona fulva (assembly GCA_000376725.2). Taxonomy (NCBI): domain Eukaryota; kingdom Metazoa; phylum Arthropoda; class Insecta; order Odonata; family Libellulidae; genus Ladona; species Ladona fulva. Next base: position 320,024 of record KZ308418.1, read on the forward strand.
ATCCCTTTCTCCCCTCACATTATGCACTTCCCAGAGTTCGTAATGGTACTAAGGTCCTACGATAGAGATAAGACGAATTGTTTAAGATCGATTCTTGGAATGTTATTCATGGAGGTGAAACATTCTGGTACTAAGCTGAGAAACTGTTGGAAACTTGAACAGGCTTACATTCTGGGAGTTGTAGAAAATATTAACGTGGTGGTACGTTGTGGAATAGTGATTATATTTCCACACAGAAATTAAAATATATAGGTAATATTGGTGATATCTTAAACTTTATATCTATTACTCTACCTATGTTTTCAAATACTTATGCACGATGAATCTAATTCTCTATCTTCTCACTTAATATGCATCCATAGCTTATAAATAAGAAGTTTGAAATCGGTGTTGAGGAATTTGGATTTACATACATCCAAATTAGGTAGAGATGTAAAGAGTTATTATTATTAGAGTAGTAGATGTAAAGTTTAAGATATCACCAATATTACCTCTACCTATTTTAATTTCTGTGTAGAAATATAATCACTACGGGCACTGAGATCCTGGAGCTGCCCAATGAATGCTACATAAACTAGAATTTTTTTTATTTTTGGCTCCATGATGGAAAAATGAAATTTAATTCAATAAAAACATTCACAACGAGCACTATGACAGAGAAATATAGCTAATGGCTGACTAATACTTAAAAAACCTTTTTCCGTTCAAAACAATAATTGGGCGTCGTTGGTGTATGAATGTACATACATACACTGAGCGGCCGCTCAGGCATTCTGCTTAGAGGGAACCTTGGATACTGAAATCATTAGATTTTCACTTACAAATATAGTGAGTACATATATAGAAAAAGACGGCACATTGAATGACTACGATTGGAGAAGGTAAACTGCATTCTCATATGAATATTTTTAGAAAATTTTCAATAAAGTTCTCTTAAGATATATTCGTGAAAAACAAAGCTTAGATTTGATTATTCCGTAGGATTAAGATTTATTTATTGATTCATACAAGAAGGAATACAGTACCCTGACGTAATCACTCCGGTAAACAACGAGCGCGATTTTCGAGAGGCGACGACCAAGCGTTACGAGAAAATAATCGCTAACACAGATAGTTACTTCTGGTCGTTCTTTCCGCAGATCAATAGAGAGTCGAACAGGATGGATTACGATTATATTCGTAGGTAAGGTCTTTGGTGTTGTATATATTTGGTATACGCCCCTGCCATACGCCACTGGAGGCTTACGGGGCATGAATCTAAATCTAAACACATTCGTAGACGAAACCTTTAATGATAAATTTTTCGAATAGCTCCCGCCGGTAATCTTCTATCCTTAAGCGAATCCCACCCGAGAGACACTACCATAGCCGAAACACTGCTGTCTAATTTGAATTTTGACGGGGAAGTCCACTAGACGTGGAATAAATGAACATTATTTTTCAAAAGATATTACATAGTAAAATTTTCATTTAAAACGGTTCGAGTGGCTGGTGTAGGATAGTAAGAAATAAATTAACCGCATAACTAAAGTAAAATAACGTATGGTGTTTAGAATTGCCCGCCTTACGTTTTGAATTCCCTCCTCTGGGATAGCCTTGGATGAACCAGCACGAAATTCTGCCTCTATATAACCGTTCGACAGGCTGGCGTAGTGGGTCGAGGCACCTAGGTGCGACGCTACTGTCTCGGGTTCGAATCCGGTCGCGGGCGCTTCCGGGAATAGAGGGCCGCCAACCCCACCGGAAGCTTTTTCTTCGTCCTAACTTCGGAATAAACGGATTCGAGCCCGTACTTTAGTGTTGCGGGCGCCTCAAACCCGCACCCAGCCCTCGAACCCGCTTGGCGGGCGGCCAAATCATTTATTTTTCACATATTTTTCAGATTACTTTCTCGGCTGCAAAAATTCCAACTGCAAGTCATTTCAGCTCACCACTTTAAGAAATTGCACTGCTGGGCTCTAAGTTTAGCGAAAGAAAATTAGAATCCAGGCAACCCACTCAGAATGGCACTTAATTCCGAGTAGGTTGTCTGTATTTTAAAAACATTTTCGCAGCTTGTGCCCAGCAGTGCAACATTCTGTAAGGGAAAATGCAAAAAGAAACTATGCAGACATTTTTTGACAATGAACGACCAAATTACTCAACTCGAGCAAACGGTGAGGCAAAATATATCAAAATACAGTATTTCCAAACTATGAGAAACGGTGATGAAGGTTTCGCATACTTTACATCATCACTGTAATTCTGTCCTAGGACAGGTCTCAATGGTGCTTTTGTCATACTTTACATAAACTCATATGATTTAGAATTGGTGGTATAAAACTATATTAAATATAACTACTTTTCAAATTTTCTTTGATTCATGATGAATAAGTAAGCAATGGAGAAAAGTATGAAGATAGATACTTGAAACTATTTATTAGAAAAATTCGGCAACCAATCTCCGGTATATGTTCCATCGAAATAAGTGGGGAAAAAGTGTCGAACTCTGATAGTAGTTTATAGGAGTTTCCAAACGAGAAATAAATAAATAGGAATAAAACTAATGCTTAATACGCTGTAAAATAGTAATTAAAAAAAATAAAATTTCAAATGTATTTTTGTTCCATTATATACTGCCATTAATTTAGTTTATCATATCTAAAATTTCTATATCACTGTATATGAATATGACTAATGGTTAAATTTGTGGAAAACAACATATTTGTAATGAAAATTTAACCGTCATACAAATTTATTCGTTTACAGAGCTCACTAAATTATAAGTTTACTACGATAAAACTGGATGAATTTCTTTAAGACATGTTTCTGTCATTTTTAACGACACGGACAGTTAGTTAAAATTTATAAACGTAAAAGTTACTTTCTCAGCCCTCCAGGTTAATTTGTGCGACAATGACCTCGGTTAAGCAAAAATTAAACTATTCCGCATGCAATGCAAATAATAAAATACTACCCTGCCATTCATATAAGTAATATATCTCATTCGAAGTTTTCTCACAGTAATCTAACATTATGTTACATGGTTTACCTTTTTATCGTTATTTTTTGTTAAATATTAAGACTACGTACGAAGGCGAAGAGAGTCGCATTATTTAAATTCCCGATACAACAACGATGTTTTCCAATTAATAGGGGAATGAATATACATGCCTATAACTAGAACAATTCTAATGTAGTTTTCTACATGGAATATCTTTGAAATTTTTCCTTTCTCGCAAAAATTGACAAACGAGGGAAACATGGGTGGACAGTTCAATTCTATGAATATATGTAGGTTCGAATTAAAACTTTGCCAAAAAACTGCTTCAGGATGTTGGAGTTGTGGCTAAAACGTTTCCGCTATATCATGTAGCTGTTTTCCTACGGTTTTTAAGTTTTGAAATCGCTGGAAAACAAGCTTTATAGGATTTAAATTTAAAATAGATGATCCATATTCAAATAAGATGCATAAATTAAATCACGAAATTTGACGTGATGAATCCTACTTCTCTCACGGCAAAGAAAACTTCTAGAGACAACTGCTTGAGTAATCAAAGTGTTCATGGACGTAAATAAAAGCGTATACTTAAAAAATAGTACTCCACTGCAAATTCCATCCTTTTTATCTCTTTACCGCGCTGTGAATCTACGTATCTTTTCCTAGATATAGAAACATATTCGGGTTTCAAAAGTGACCTTGCACAATACAAGGACTACGCCTACTTAGAGTAATATTTTCTATACTTTGCAGTGTTCAAGAATCTTTTATATTCCTTGGGAAACCTCAAATTTTTTATCCACACATGACCTATATCCTGGAGCTGTTTTCATTGTCTTTGTCAAAAGACTACAATCTGGGCCAAATACTTTTCACTCCATAATAAATACTTCCTCTCTGCGAAACGAAAGGGAAGAGTAAAGAAATGGCTATTTGACTGGTGGAAATACATACTTTGAGTTATTAAATGTCATAAAGTGTACCATGGAAATGATCCTACGTATACCAAAATGTAACCATTTAGTAATATACTATAGTTCAATCGTAAGCTTTATAAATTGAATAAAATATACCTATTTTTCTCTTTTATAATATATAGCGTTTTTCGTGCAAAGAACTTACCCCTGCATATTAATAAGGGAATTATCCCTTAAGTAATTTATCTTTCATTTTTCAAAAAATGGGTAAGCACATAATTAGTTGTGACAACCGTTAAGGAACAATTAAAAAATAATTTCACTTGGAAACGCAAATTCTAGTCCTTGTTACGTTCGTAAAAAAAGCTGTTGACGCCAGAAGAACAAATACTTCGAGCTGCCAGAACGATCAGTACACCTTATTTACGCTTTTTATCTCTGTGTTTTCGCTGGTTTTTTTCGTTCCCCTTCTCGCGTGGACGTTTTCCCGCATCGCGAGTTTTTCTCCGTAAAGGAGCGAGGAGGTTGAGGAGATCTTTTCCCACGACCCAAATCTTTTTATTTACATATATCTTTACCTCTACCNGTCCGACTAAAATTTCCTCAACCCCCTTCGAGGGCCGCCACACAAAACCTGCAATAAGGAATCAAGACGCAGACGTATAAATTTGAATTCGCGAAGCCAAATCGCAACCCAATGTATTCAATACACTCCACTCTGGAAATTGATTGATTAAAGATAATTATGCAATAATTGATGGCCGGAAAGTATCTAGTGACAGTTTCAAAAGTCAATGTTCTATAAAACCGAAACTCAAGCTATTGCAGCGCCAAAGGTAGTATGACGACCCTGCCAGTAATCCCCCGCCCCAGGGCAGCTGAAAGTCTAAGGTCGTCCCTGACCTTTTGCACGCAGGAGAGTTTATTCTCCTGAGAAATTCGACTTTCTACTGAAACAACCACTTTCATGCGGAAAATTGTATTCAGACCGCGTAGTCCTATCATGTATTAATTATCGTAGATGTTAGTTGTAAGTTGACTTGTATTTTAATAATTTTTATATCATTAACTAAGAGGTCAGGTGTAAGAGAGGCCAATTGGGCCTAACCTCGCCTTAAGAGTAAAAAAAATAAGTAAAAGGGTGAGTTAATGAAGAAAACAAGAGCGCTCTTCAGTTTTCCAAAACAGTTCGACCCCAAATACCAAGTTCGTTGTGTAATAATAATTATAGCGTAGGAATATAAATGCCTACCACAAATTCCTGTCGTTCCGATCCCTTCAAAAGGGTGAGTAGGGTAAGAAGAAAACAGAAGCCCCCTGGGAGGATCGAACTCCCGACCCCTGGTTTACAAGACCAGTGCTCTAGCCACTGAGCTAAGGAGGCACGTTCAGTGAACCGTTAACAAATCATTAAAAATCAAATTTCTAGTCAGTCGACTGCAGAATTTTGTATTACTGGAATAAATATACGCTAACTTTTATGAGAAAAAGTTCGCCTACGTGAAGCCTCGCAAACGCTTACAAACCTTGCGTCGAGGAATAAAGCTAATTTGGAAGAGTATACCCTTTCGGACTGTTATGGATAGAGATTTATGTTCTACGTCATGGGATTCCTCATCTCTATCTCCCATTAGTATTCTCATCCCATAGCCGATCCCCCGCATTGCATATCGGAGCCCTGTAAGTTTACGTGAGAATAGAAAACGCTTTTAAGTGGCGTTTTTGCATTTAATGCGAAATTAATGTAAGGAGTAGGCATGGTGTGCCCTCGCTTATTGGTTGACAGTAGCGGGGAGAATTTGTCATTCTTCAAAGTGAGTGATGAAAATTGAAGAAACGCCAGTTCCAATAATGTGGGCTCATGATGAACAAATTTTCATAAAAATTTCAAAATAAAAAATGCTGCACCGTTTTGCTTTAATCAACAAATCTTAAGGAATTTTAACCACAATTGCATAATATTAAACAGTAGGAATGCAATTAAGAGCTCTATAATATTGAAAAAAGGCATTATTGAACAATTGTAATGAGACGATGCAATGAAGACCAAATTTGAAAACTCAGACAACTAAACCAAACTAACATAACCTTTACTTTTAAAAAATTATAAAACTTAATAGGTGAATCGAATATACAATTAACTCTCAGATTGTATTGGGTTTAGCCATTTTGACTGTTTTTGGTTAGACTATATGATATAGGCCAATTTGGAAACTGCTATATATAGTGATTACCACGGAAGAATGTCCTGAATGATAAGGCGAAATAAATAGTTCTCTACTTATCTATCGACAATGAACTCGATCCTTATTTTTCTTTAGATTTTTATACCAAGGTTGACATCCGTATGCTAAGAAGTACGTTAGGTATACATCATACCTTGTAAGCAAGTCCAGAAAAGAAGAGGCGACAGCCAGTTTAATGCTTCCAACTATCTTTGGGCCGAAGCAACCGAAGTCAAAAGGCAACAGGCATCTATTTAACGATAAAAAAACAAGTTAAACTTTCATAGCTATAACACAGATATTTTATACTAATCATATTAATAAATTTATTATGAGTAGATGTAATGATTGGAAAGTGCATATTTAATAGTTCGGAGTTACTATCCAATATTCTGACTGGAATGGCGACACATATAAGCTATTAGGTTTAACAACAGGTGTAAAAGTTTTTCGAATCATAACATTTGATGTTTATATATATTGTACTACTTTGGAAATATTCAGTGCTTACCCAAAAGTCTATTCCAAAGGGAGTGCAGGGCTGGATTTACGAATGGTCTCTTCAACAACCGCGAAGAACTCGGGCCAAAACGTCCTGGTATTGCGAAGATACAGCAGTTTCTAACCGTCCCTCTAGCGTAGTAAACGTAGAACTACAATGGAAAACAAAATAGCAGCATGTGGATTCCTCTCTTCTTCAAGCTTCTTTTCAATGTCCTAATTTTGAGTTATAATATTCCAATGGGAATCCTATTGGCTTATAATAGGGGGGTGGAGGTTCCCTTTTAACCAGCCGGTATATCCGGAGAATTCACGTTTCACTTATCAGTCAAAATGCATTCCATTTATGGGCCGAATTCAGACGATTTAGACGGACAGCAAGTGAGGATCGCTGTAAGGGTAAACACTAGAGAGAGGCGGCCTAATTCATTTCGTTGATAGAAAGGTCCCATTATTTCTCGCCAATTTAAGTTTCACAGGAAAATCAGTCACTTTTTGAAGGGAAATGGGAGACACATATAATCCTTAAAGGTCTCAGTGTTTTTCCGAATAGCAAAGTTGTTTTTGTCAAGCTTTGTCTCCGAGCTTGGATGTCCTTTTCTTGTTATTGATTTCATCTATCAGGATTTTAATGTTTTTTTATTGCTGCTTTTTATCGATTAGTCAGACTAGCGATTAAATTATTTGTATGTCTGGAGGTATCTACTAGCGGTCGGGTGATCTCTTTCTATCAGGAGAAAGAAACTACTAATACTAATTAAACTAATATACTAATATTAATTAATACTATTAGTGCGTCACCGGGTCCACTTGGGAAAAAATCCACCAGATGTTATCTTATAGTAGATTTTTATAATATAAAATATCTTTCCTATTTAAATATAAAGCTCTTTCCCTTGAAGGTTACTTTTTCGGGGTTAATGATGAATATATATATATATATTTTAGGTCACGTCGGTACGCTGTCCGACTAAAATTTCCTCAACCCCCTTCGAGGGCCGCCACACAAAATCTGCAATAAGTAATCAAGACGCAGACGTATAAATTTGAATTCGCGAAGCCAAATCGCAACCCAATGTATTCAATACACTCCACTCTGGAAATTGATTGATTAAAGATAATTATGCAATAATTGATGGCCGGAAAGTATCTAGTGACAGTTTCAAAAGTCAATGTTCTATAAAACCGAAACTCAAGCTATTGCAGCGCCAAAGGTAGTATGACGACCCTGCCAGTAATCCCCCGCCCCAGGGCAGCTGAAAGTCTAAGGTCGTCCCTGACCTTTTGCACGCAGGAGAGTTTATTCTCCTGAGAAATTCGACTTTCTACTGAAACAACCACTTTCATGCGGAAAATTGTATTCAGACCGCGTAGTCCTATCGGTGCAAGGGGTGCATCGCACTCGTGCGGCGGTATCTAAATAAATGGGGGTTAAATCTATCTAAAAGGGTAGTAACAGAAGCGTAACCAACCATTACTATTATTACAAAAACATTATTTGTAGCTTTCGGTATGATACAAACAACTTGCCTAGGAAATAATATGATGTTAAATTAAAGATTAGCCAACATTTAGAGAAAAGTATTACGGACGAACTCAAGACGAGAAAGGAATATTTGTGCAGTGGATCCAATCGAAGAATTGGAATTAATAAAAGATTTTCTGGTACCAAGAATAAACCTTTCTTAGGTGTGGGAATATATCTTCAATAGAGATTTGATCGGAGTCTTTCCTAATTTGCAAATAGCATTACGAGTTTCGTTGAGACTTCCGGTGAATTTTTTCTGCTGGGGAACGATCATTCTCGAAATTCAAATTATTCAAGAAACGTTTGTGTTCTTTGATGAGCCAAGACAGGCTAAAAATTGGCTCTCATCAGAATGAAATTTGTGTTGGACGTACTTTTGATCGTACTGTACAAGAATTCGCACTTGAGGTTTCGAAAAGTACATTTTATAAGTTGAATGTTATTCTATGTTTCTTATTTAATTTAACTCTCTTAATGTCTGATTACTAATGCTGCAATACAATTTTAATTTTGAAAGTTCATATTTAGTTACGAAAAATAGATTTCTTAAGAATCATATCATTTTAAGTTATACGCATTGCGATGATATTGATACTCGAAAGTAACGTAAACAATTAATTCATAATGACAATTTACTAATTTCAGCGTACGGAATATGCATCATTAATTGTTACTGATATTTGTGACCAATGAAAGCTGGGGAACAAAGTCATAAAACACTCGTGTTCCAAAGTCTTACAAAACAGTTTTACTTGAAAATCATGAAACGTAATATTTTGGTATTTAATTCTTAGGAGTACCATATTATCTTTGCACCCAGGTAGAAAATTGGCTAGGCGTGGCTCTGATTGTACCAATAGCTTTTTGTGCCCCTTCAGCTTATATTGCCTTTCATTAGTTAGTTTCCTCCTGTCTTCCATAGTTTTTGTCGAATTCTTCCCTTAGTGGCTCTCCTCAAACCTCCTATCCATTACATTCCAGAAAACTCTTCTTTTCTATCCGAAAGTTAACACCACCTAATCTTTCTTAGCACCCTCCCTAGATCCCCATCCCTTTTCTTACTCTGCTCCGCCTCCTTCAACCCTCATATTCCCTCGTCTCATTATAAATCTTCGCCGGTGTATAACTCTCTCGTTCCCCGCGTCTACTCATTTCTTCTCCACGTGCTTCCCCTGACACTTGTTCCTCTCTCCTTACCTCTTTCGTCAAATCCTTGAGCAGTGTCTTATGGGTCGTCTTTTACCCTCATCATTTCTTTTTCTCGTCGCCTGTCTTCTTTGTTCCCTTCCGTTTACATGGTTACTACATTTTGAGCCAATTCCTTCACTTCTTTTTTACCCTTTTTAATAACCGTAGTGGTTGAAACTTTCATCATCACTTGGAAGTTTGGCTGTTATAGGTTAGATTATTTACACGAAGTTACAAAAACTGGCATTAAAAAACTTTCCATTTTCTTATTTCATCTATCAGAATTGCGCTAATGCTCTTATATGCATCATCTTAAGAGAAAAATTTAGGAGAAAACCTGTATGAAATTTCATAGAAGTTATTAGATGAAAGTCTATGCTTAATTTGGTTTGAATGTATGTTGCTGAATGACGCTACTATACTATTTTAGGGAAATCTAAAAAGTTACACAGCCCCCTGGGAGGATCGAACTCCCGACCCCTGGTTTACAAGACCAGTGCTCTATCCACTGAGCTAAGGAGGCACACAGAAAACGCGAATGTGATCTTTCAGAAAACTTCAGCGAACTTCATAACATCATTATTTTCTTTATCTAAAGAGCTTTGTGATCTAATATAACAGGATTACAGCGTCGCATAATTTATATGGTGAGCCCGAAATCCTATTAATATGTGTTTCCACGGTTCAAATGGAGTCAAAAAATGATGATAAATGTAGTAGGAAAATAAAAAACTCGAACTACTTTTCTCTAAAAATTTTAATGTACTTTACTTTGCTTGAAGATGACGCTGCAATTTGCGTTATTGAAAATGATTTTTCTTACGTGTAGAAAGTAGTCGTGCACTTTTGGCTAGTATGTGTTAGGTATTTTTGCACACTTTTACTTTATATTAAAATAAGACCTAGTTTCCCAGAGAAAAAAAGGTTCCAGTTTTTCATTTTCCTGCGTTCATGGAATACCGCAAAGTAACTCTCAAACCAGTTGAATTTATTGAGGATACGTAACTGTCAAACAGTAACATCGAGATAAAATACTTTTCTGTCGCCATACCACTTAGTTTCGAGGAACGTATAATGGAATAAATTCAACTTTCTTTCCAAATACACAATAAAGCCCGACAAGAACTAAGAGGAAAATTTGAGGAAATGAATCGATGCCCGAGAAACCTTGCGGAAACTACGAGGACATATATATCTGGTATCTATCCAACATCCTATTTCATATATTTGTTTTTACCAGGATTCTCTTTGAAGAGAATAGCGTTCTTTCGTAATTTCTTTGGCTGCTGAAATCGAAAGTTTTGTATATAACTAGAAAAAGAGCCTTGCACTAATACCGTATCATATATATCAGATGTATTTTTCCATCTTTCCATTGAAATTTGAGATAAAAATCAAATATCGAAATTCTGAGGAATAAAGTCTACCACAGTTACTAAAAGCGACAGAGAAGAGGAACCGTCAATTTCAGCGGTGATTTTACTTCTCTTTTGGCATTAACCTTTCTTAACCTTTCCGAATTCAGGAACTTTATGATCAGTTCGTTTTTCCCCATCCTAGCATAATTGGTCAATTATGAAGAAACGCGGAGTATCGTTTTGAATTATTGGTACATACGTACCTAGTTTTTCAAGGAAATTAATCTAATTTTTCAGGAAATACTTAAAAGAACGAATATTTCGAACCCAGATAATCAGAAATTCATTTTTTTAAACTTTTCGCTAACCACGTTGAAAATAAAAAGAACTTAACGCTACTGCATTTATCCTATCGAGTGCATCCAATAATCACTATAATTTTACAAAGCACCACGCTTACTCCTTAATTCCGCGTAAAATTCAAAAGCGCCTCTAAACAGCCTTTCTCTTCCCTTATAAACGTACGGCACTCTGATGTGTAGTGCGGAGGATGCTCGGTTATAGGATGAGAAAACTTATTGGAGATTGAGACGAGGAATGTCTTTACTTAGAAACACAAATCTCTATCCACAAACAATCCCAAAGAGTATACTCTTCCAATCAGATTTATTCCTCAACGCAAGGCATGTAAGCGTTTACGAGGCTTCACGTAGGTCGCTTTTCTCATAAAATTTAGTGTATATTTTTTCCATTATTAGAAACTTGATATTATGATATTATCATTATTAGAAATTTGATTTTGAATGATTTTTCAACACGTCACTATACGTGCCTCCTTAGCTCAGTGGATAGAGCACTGGTCTTGTAAATCAGGGGTCGGGAGTTCGATCCTCCCAGGAGGCTTGTGTTTTATTCTTCAATTCACCCTTTTGAAGGCCTCGAAAACAACAGGAATTTGTGTTAGGCATTTATATTCCTAAGCTTTACACATGGAACTACAGAAATTATATATGGGGTCGAATAGTTTTGGAAAAATGAGGAAAGATGATTTACTTCGAGACTTATACACTAATTATTATGTAGAAGAAATTAACTTAAACATTTTCAACTATCTCAAATCTCAGATGGTCTATTTTCTCACTGATTCAAATGTAAATCAGAACGTAAAGTTTGAATAAGGGATTCTTGTATTGAAAATCGCGTACAGGTCTTCGAAAATTCGCAATGTAGAAAACGGAGTTACTAGTCTTTTCGCTGACGGCCCTCAGAATCTAAATTACGACCTGATCCCTATGTGCTATGTATATTATTAAATACACAATTAGAAGCATTACGACATACCTGGGATTTTATGTTTATACTCGTATATTGTATCAGCACAAACTGGTAGTCTAAGTTGCTGTTTCTTCGTGTTTGTAAATATACATTATCACAGCGTTAGATCGGATAATTATTTTTCAATGTCTTCAACTAACCGAGGAAATCGTTACCCCTAATATGGTAATGGCCGCACTTTGGAAACCCTTTCAAGGGTTTCTCCCGAGAGATTTTTGATATGGAAAATATAAGGAAAAATTTTGGAGAGTCAGCGATAAATTTAGTTTCGCTAATTATTAATTTCGAAACTTTCGCTTTCCGTTCGCTATTATTTATTTAGTAATCCTCGATATATTCTCAATGTATCAACCTCTTAGGGATAAATGTCCGTTCTACAACATGATATCATGACTGATTAATGGGAACTATTCACTCGTTAATCACGTCTCATTAGATCAGAGGATAGAGCACTGGTCTTGTAAACTAGGGGTCAATACTCCCAGGGGCCATATGTTTTTGATAATGCCGTTCTCTCTTGTTGACATCGGGAGCACGAGCGTGAAATAAAGTGTTCCCTTGTGAAAGGCATGACCGGTTAAAATAATAATTCATAGCGGAAATTTTGGGGATTCCATTGGGGATATCTTTCATTCAAAAAGGTCGATGCAGAATTTTTGCTATTAATGGAAGCTTTAATGCTACGTAAAATATTTTCTTGGGAGTTCATTTTTCCCTTTAAATTATAATCGCTGAATTTATTATATGAGATGCTAACAAATACCTGAAATCTATTGCGAGAAAAAAAATACATTTTTGTGCCTCTTCTGTGAGGAGTTATAAATTTTTCACAACCGGTTTCGACGAATTTTGTCATTCACGGATTAGAAACTGGAAGTGGCATAAGTTTCAAAGGAAAGAAGTTGGGTCGATGAAAGTGTTTCCATTCCATAATCCGTGCTTCTACCAGTTTTTGCGACTGAAGATGACGATCATTTCTCGAAATCAATCATATGAGTTTGAAAGTTTCTAGTAAGAAAACCTCTCATGTTTTTGCGATATCGAAATCCGCGAGTGATGTTAGCTTGCGCTAGTTTCCCCATACATTGCATGTATACAGAACATGGGACCATTCATGCAAGGGTTGCGTACATTAGAAAGGACGCGATGTAAATCCGGGCGTTTTCTTAAAATTTGCTGAGAAAATCAGTCAGCATTACCAAATTTCCACTTAATATAAGAATGGAATCACTGGAACAAAGAAGATTTGATTCTACGTTAAACTTGCTCAGTGAGGAGAGTCATTCTTGGAAGACGTAGAACATATAAAGCGTGCTTCGTGACACATAAGCCTATCAGCTGAAACAAGGAAAGATTAGGAAAATAGATTCTTGAACCAGCCAATTCTAAGATAAGTTCTTCTGTAGAGGATATGAGACATTAACAGATTAGAAAAATAGACGTATGGTGATTCCTTGTTATAGGTCCAAAGACTGTTTGCCAGAAACATATGAAAATGCAGTTTTGATTGTCTTCATAGAATATAATCAACGAAAAATTATATAGGAAAATCACTGGCATTAATCAATTTTCGTCGGCAGTTATTTTAAATATCATAATTTATTGAATTAGAAAACATTTCGCTTAACGTCCTTTAGCTTACTCGGTATCTATTTTATTTCCAAATATCTTTTGTCTTTCACTTAGTATTATAATAAAGTTAATGAACTTTTATGAAAAACACTGGCAAAGCTGGTCACCAATAGTTAACTCATTAGTTTTCGTAATTTTAATATTTTTATTGATAGTGACTTGCTTTGGAACCGCAATATTTTTATTTCATAATGTTCTTCTTTTTATTTTTTATGAAAAGCTAATTCCAGTTGTCTATGTAATAATGTTCCTGTACCATTTTGTGTGCCTTTAAGCTCTGATTAAAACCTGCCTTTTCCTTAAAATTTAGTAAACTATAAGTAGTTTTGGCAGGATTTTTATACCCCTCATATTGTGGGTGTTTTCTTGCTGTGGTGTATTTTTTCCTAAGTTCCTAAACTTAGGTTTTTGTGGCCACGAAGTAATTTTCTTCTGTGCGCTTTTTTCAAGTTAACTCTTTTAAATGTCATATAGTAAAGGGTTAGATGTAAAAAGAGACTTGATATTCTCAATCTCGCCCGAATAAAGTAGCATTATAATTTTTATTATTATATTCTTTCTTCACAGTAGTTTAACTTATAATTCCCTTCTAGAAACGGAACATCCCTGTTATCTAACATAATATCACCCTTAATTAATAGGATTTAGTTTCGAGTTCGACTTCAAAGGAAGGTTGTCATATGACTTATTTTCCACAACTACTTGTCCTTTTCCCCGATTATCTCCTCTTTCAGCACCGGATGCTGGCTCCAGCGTACCTTTCATCTCTAACTCGGACTCAACCGGAGTGAGGTGAGCCCTGGTCGAACCAAAGTGGTGGGAGAAGAGAAAACGAAAAGTAAAAAAGAAACACTTTAATGCGCGGGGAAATCCCCTTTGTTCATTCGCTTCCCTTTCTGCTCCCTGCCCTTTGTATCACAAACTTTTTAAAAGGATTCCTCCATGGATGCCCGTAATGGTTGGTATAATTGCGACTCATCCATTTTCCTCTAAAATGTATTCACTCATTTCAGTCGATTTTTTATCCTCTTTGCCTACGTATCACACAATGGGAATTTGGGTCTTGAAAACTAAAGGGAGATTAGATCGAGGAAGAGAATGGGATTATGAAAGTTGTCTCTGGAAACGTATCGGTGCGTTTCAGCGAGCAGAAAGGATTTGCCGACAATTTAAGAAGTCCTCGTGTCGCTAAAAGTTTTTATCGTCGCTGCTATTCTCGTTAATAATGGGAAAGGGAACGTTTTGGTTGCTTCCGAGTCCCGAGGCCCTTTGTTCCAAGTCGTATTTGTATTCGGGAGAAGTTGATGATCAGAACTTTGAGTTCACGTTCATCTTCAGATTACGGAGCTTTTATATCGTTGTCATTCTTCGAGTTTGATTTTAACGAGTAATCGATTTTTAAGGACGAGGAAAAAGGGTACTAAATTAGCGCGGATAGCTGTGCGGCTGAAAATCTACGGATAAACAGAAGGGAAAAATAGCGATATGACTGGGACTCGAACCTAAGCCTCCCACTTTTCAGGCTGATCTTATAACCACCAAACCCTATTTTTCTTTTCTGTTGGTACAATGGTAGTAAAATTTGGCATTATTTTCTTTCTATTATTTGTTTTAATTATTAATTTCACATTTAAATTCTCTTTAAATTAGAAGCTCTTCTTAATACTACAAAATTAAGTGGCGATGCAACGAAATAAACAAAAAAAAAGCTTCATGAAGGGAATTTTAAAGCACATAAACATATCTAGAGGTATATTACATATGATGAACGTTAAAATATAGAACCATAGCCATAAAAATGGAGCTTATAAATGCCTTTTTTCCTTTCTCTATTCTCCTCGTTCTCTTTCTTATCAGTTCCTCCGTTTATCATAATCACCAGGCAGAACTTCTAAAAAAGTTCTATTGAGAACTTTTCATGGCAATCATGTTAAAATGAAATGATTGTGTCGAGTAAATTAAATTTCGCTTAGTAAAATTGGCAATCCGACAGCCTTAGTTGCGAACGGTCAAAAGTTTGATCCCGGTTGGAGCCCTATTTTCCCAAGAAGAGGTTGCAGCAAAAATAATTTGTAGCAAAAAATCCCTGGTATATTTATACGTAATTATCTGTAACGTATTATAAGCAAGATATATGACTGTTAATTCTTAATTTCGTTCGAAGTACAGTCGTATGTAGGTAAGACTGATCATCATAATCATTAGCTAAATCTATGAGAGATGGGTGAAGGCCATAGCCCGGAGGTCCAGATTAATGGGGCCCTAGCTTAAAAGGGTCCCGCGCTTAAAATTTTTCATAGATTTTAGACTAGATGAAAGTTTAGGAATAGAGAAAAGCAGAGGAAAAAGTGCCGGGTTCCACAATCCCTCTCCCGGATTCTGGTAAAGCAAAGGAACTTTTTTTATGTCGTGAATATTGAGCAACTTCAGTTGTCATATGAAAGAATACCTTAGCCATTTAAGCAGTGAATGACAATGGCTTGGAACAATCCAAGGGAGATGTAAGCTTTAAGAGCCAGAAATTTCTATCACAGCTGCCCAGGTAAAGGATTTCCATTCAGTTCAACTCTAGGTTTGAGCGAAAGAGAATATTGCATGTTCGGATTCTCACAACATATAACGAGAGGGCCGCATTTTCATTACCTTACCTTTTTGATTCCCTATAAATTCTGCTTAAGTTCAATTTCCAGGTCTCTCTATTTTAGACCCTTAATTAGCTCGCTAACACTCGATTATTTCCCTTTGGAATTTTTTGGTCTCTGTAACTTCTTTTCTTATCCCCTGACATCCGTTCACTCCTTCCATCACTGTTCCCTTTTTAACCGCTTTTCCGCCCCTTTTTCCCTTCGAATCGCTGCATTTCTCCCCTTTCCTTCATCACTCTTTTTCTACGTATCCATTTTCTCCTCCCCAAGCTTCCATTCTAAAGTCTGGCCATTTTTCTCGCTCGCTACATCCCCTAACTCAGCCCTCCCCATTTATTTCTTGAGCCAGTGCCGCTTTCACCCATTCGTTAGCCTTCCATATCTTCCTTTCCCGTGGAAATCCTACTCCCGTTTTTTCTCCCTACCGTCCGCCCACACCTTTTCATTTCCCTACTTCTCATAGCATCGCATTCGGGTTCCTCCCCTTTCCGTCTCTTCTGACGCCCACGCCATCGTTCTTTACTCTCCATTCTCAAGCTTATTTCCACGTGTTCGTTCCCATCTAGACGGAAATGTTCACCCTCCTCCGTGACGATATGTACTAATCTCGGTTCTTTTTTTAGGCAATTTAAGGATTTTAAATATCGCGAATAGTTGTTTTTGTTTCTCGTGTTCACGATCCAACCATCAGTTACAAATCTAGTTCACCTCGATACCTCGTCCTTCGAAGATAATTCATTCTGAAACCAAATTAATTATTCGAAATCTTCGAGGGCCATAAAGCGGTTTCACACAGGTTCAAAAATCGTGAATAATTAACAAAAGGATTACAATACTCAAAATTTCAACAGCAAAAACAAATTGTCTAGAAATTTGATTTTTGAATGATTTTTTAACTCTTCAGTAATCGTACCTCCTTAGCTCAGTAGCTAGAGCACTGATATAAGAATTATTTCAGATCATGAATCAGATTTATTCCTCAGCGCAGGTTTGAAAGCGTTTGCGAGGCTTCACGTAGGCGAGCTTTTCTCATAAAATTTAGTGTATCTTTTTTCCATTATTGGAAACAACTAGGGGCTCCCGGATAGCCAAGTGGGCGACGCGTTCGACTTCGATGAAAGTGGCCCCGGGTTCAATTCCCGGTGGGGGCCTACGTGCAAAATGACCTACGCTGTCGAAGCACTTTTAACAATACTACTACTGGAAACTTCTATAGTCGACTTACAAGAAATTGAAGTTCTAATGATTTCTTAACGCTTCATTGATCGTGCCTCCTTAGCTCAGTGGCTAGAGCACTGGTCTTGTAAACCAGGGGTCGGGAGTTCGGTCCTCCCAGGAGGCTGCCGTTTTATTCTTTGACTCTCCCTTTTGCAGTCATCGAAACGACAGGATTTTGTGGTAGAATATAATGTTTTTAGAAATTTAGAAAGGATTTGCGATTACTTAGAAGACAAATTACTTTCCCACAAGATTTTTGGTTAACCACCGAGTTTACAAACTTGCTTTAAGTACCAGTCGTTCTTTTAAACATACTGTAGGAAGGTAGTACCACAAGTGTCATTTTCGAAATTTAAGAATAGAGAAACATACAACAAATTTCTCTAGGAAATCATTAATGAATGATGGTTTTAAATTATTCAATAGTCTTCCTGAATGGGTTCGTAGAATGGACAATGAAAGAACTTTTAGAAGGGAATGTATCAGCTTTGTAAAAAGAATGAGGGAATAATGATAATGTATATGAGTGTGTAATTNTGAATTTTCAGTACGTTAGGCACATTATTGGTAATTATAATAATAATTTAAGTATAGGTTTTTTCAAGCATGAAATAATCATACATGTTGTTTACATTTGATCAGTAAATGAAACAAATTCATTTTTTATAATTAGGTGAGTAAGGGTCCAGGTCACGCTGCCGTCTTTTATGTTTTCGTCTACTAATTGAACAAGTATTTGCATAGAAGAAGGAAAGTTAAGAGGGATCGTTTAGAGAAATATTTGGTTTACAAGATTACGAAGAAAGAGAGAATATGTGGTGAGTAAAGGGGTAAAAAGAATATGAATACGTAGTGTGATGCAGGTGTGTAGAGAATCAACAAAGAAAGTGAAGAGGAAAATCATATTTGAGGAGTTACGTTAAAAAATGAAAGAGATTCACTGATACCGAGTGAAAGTGAGTTTCCAAGTATTTAACTATCTGAAGGAGCTGAGGCATAACAATTCCCTTGGAATTAGATTCTTATAATGCCTCCAAATTACTATCCATTCCTCTATTCCAAATGATTATCAATTCTTGATATAATGCCTCCCAATTATTACCCAAGGTGTTATCCATTCGAAATTTGTCCACGATTTGATTAGGCGTGTTTGTGTTTATCCATACATACACTGCGTTTTCAATGGAGTATGGAAAGTGAATATGAAAAGGCAAGAATCATTTTATAAATGAAACTAAAAGTTACTCGGTTAAGTAATTGAATGCAGCATGAGGCAAACACGCTATATTTGAATCGGTAGTAAGAGAAACTAAGTAAAGAGAAAGAGAATAAGGAAAGACTTCGTAATTTTCCACACAATATATTTGGACGACTAGTTTCGGCTACTCGCCATCATCGGGTGGCCGATGTCTTACGAAGTCTTTCCTTATTCTCTAGATGGCTTTCCACGAAGTACGGCCAGAAGTTATTTATAACATAATATACATTGTTTATCAGAACATAAGTATTCCTTGTCAATGAAAGTGGAGCATAAAGGAAATTTTCGCCACATTCACCATCACGTCGCTATAGTTATTTTCCATCGCTTCTCAAAGGAAATAATTTAATTTATTAAACGAAATAAGACATAACACTGTAATTCATATTCTCTATCTATCTAAGACCCTTGTAGGAAATACAGACGATATGGAAGAAGATTCGATTTATGGTCATTTGAATCGAGTAAAAACAATATAGTCCGATGTTTGTTTAGCTGTCAGCTTCGGTCACGTGTAAGCGTCTGCCATCACTATTAAAATATCGACAAATGTTATTTTATATATTACATAATGAATTTCATATTTAAGAAAAATTTTCCACGAATTATCGAAGCAACGTATTTCTTGATACTAAGGAAATTTCGTTTTACCTTTATCTCGTGAAATGGTACCTTAGTAGTAGTAGTATAGTTAAAAGTGCTTCGACAGCTTTGGTCATTTCGCACGTGGGCCCCCACCGGGAATCGAACCCGGGACCGCTTTCATTGAAGTCGAACGCGTTGCCCACTTGGCTATCGGGAGCCCTAATGGTACCTTAAACGTGAATAGTTTAGCGCAGTGATTTTCTCATGAAAGAGATCAATAAAATCAGTTTTCTTTTGATCTAAAGGATTCAATCTGATATTATACACTTTGGAGTTGCTTTGATGTATTTCCCCGTGATTACTCCCTTTTGACCCGCCTTTCAATTAATCATATTTCACAAGCGAGTAGAGCGGTGAGCTTTAACAGATAGTTTTTATTGGAAATGACATTCGTACTCAGCAACCATGATTCCTCGTCAAAAACATGTTATCAAGGCTAGTTCTAAGAATGTCATGCAATGAAAATATTAATTATTTTAAGCTGAAGAGCAGCTTACGTTTGTTCAATTTACTCGTAGATTGAGGCCGGTAAACCTAATCTATACCGATCAACCACATTCTTATCCTTCTAAAAATCACTAAATACTAATTTGAGCTTTATTCTCTGTGGCTTAGAAGTGAGGCTTTGAATGAGGCTGCGAGTCAATCGCCTCACGCGCCTCTCACGGGGGCGCCAAATTGTCTATTAAGGTCTTCATTTTCTTGATATTCGAATGTTTTAAAGGAAAAAAATCAGTGAGAAGACCCTAATTAGTGTCTCCTTTACGAATTATTTCGACTTTTATAGCGAAAAATGACCATTGTGACATTCCACTTCATGTGAAATTTTTATTTTCAGGTATAAGACCTCACCCATAGTTGAAGACCACGCACACTCCATGCAACACCATGATAGAGCGGGACGGAAACGTCGACATATAAAATCATCCCTATGTTACACCTAATTTTATTATTTCATTTCTGTGTTTCCCGGATTTTTTTCGCTCCCCTTCTTATGTGAGCGTTTTTCCGCGCCGTGGGTTTTTCTCTGAAGCCTTCAGCCGAGGAGTTTTTTTTTCCCCACACCCTCATCGTTTCATTTACTTTCCACTGTGTTATAACATCATATATATAAAAAGCAAATGTCTGTCCGTCCGTCTGTCTGTCTGTCCGTCCCCCTATTTATCACAGAAACGGCTTGACTTAGAGATCTGAAACAAACTGCATTGTGTTTCTACGATGCTGAAACCCCTCAGGAAAACTATTTTCATCTCTGTAAAGGCCTGGGTACGTAGTACCTAGGAGCAGAAAATACGTTTCCATAAGAGATGTACGTAAATAAGTTTTCATGACTTGTAGAGGTCGTTTCTTTTACAAAATTAAATTAGAAACAATGGTCCTACGAAATTGAGACGTGTCAAAAGAAAGGAAAATGATCAAAGAATCTTATTTTAGTCGCGAATCATTCATATAAATTCGAAATTGCGAGAACTTTCAGCCGAGGTGTTTTTTTCCCACACCCCCATCCTTTCATTTANATGAGAGATGGGTGAAGGCCATAGCCCGGAGGTCCAGATTAATGGGGCCCTAGCTTAAAAGGGTCCCGCGCTTAAAATTTTTCATAGATTTTAGACTAGATGAAAGTTTAGGAATAGAGAAAGGCAGAGGAAAAAGTGCCGGGTTCCACAATTCCTCTCCCGGATTCTGGTAAAGCAAGGAACTTTTTTTATGTCGTGAATATTGAGCAACTTCAGTTGTCGTATGAAAGAATACCTTAGCCATTTTAAGCAGTGGAATGACAACAACTCATGGCTTGGGACAATCCAAGGGAGATGTAAGCTTGAAGAGCCAGACATTTCTATCACAGCTGCCCAGGTAAAGGATTTCCATTCAGTTCAACTCTAGGTTCGAGCGAAAGAGAATATTGCATGTTCGGATTCTCACAACAGAGAACGAGAGGGCCGTATTTTCATTACCTTACATTTTTAATTCCCTATAAATTCTGCTTAAGTTCAATTTCCAGGTCTCTCTATTTTAGACCCTTAATTAGCTCGCTAACACTCGATTATTTCCCTTTGGAATTTTTTGGTCTCTGTAACTTCTTTTCTTATCCCCTGACATCCGTTCACTCCTTCCATCACTGTTCCCTTTTTAACCGCTTTTCCGCCCCTTTTTCCCTTCGAATCGCTGCATTTCTCCCCTTTCCTTCATCACTCTTTTTCTACGTATCCATTTTCTCCTCCCCAAGCTTCCATTCTAAAGTCTGGCCATTTTTCTCGCTCGCTACATCCCCTAACTCAGCCCTCCCCATTTATTTCTTGAGCCAGTGCCGCTTTCACCCATTCGTTAGCCTTCCATATCTTCCTTTCCCGTGGAAATCCTACTCCCGTTTTTTCTCCCTACCGTCCGCCCACACCTTTTCATTTCCCTACTTCTCATAGCATCGCATTCGGGTTCCTCCCCTTTCCGTCTCTTCTGACGCCCACGCCATCGTTCTTTACTCTCCATTCTCAAGCTTATTTCCACGTGTTCGTTCCCATCTAGACGGAAATGTTCACCCTCCTCCGTGACGATATGTACTAATCTCGGTTCTTTTTTTAGGCAATTTAAGGATTTTAAATATCGCGAATAGTTGTTTTTGTTTCTCGTGTTCACGATCCAACCATCAGTTACAAATCTAGTTCACCTCGATACCTCGTCCTTCGAAGATAATTCATTCTGAAACCAAATTAATTATTCGAAATCTTCGAGGGCCATAAAGCGGTTTCACACAGGTTCAAAAATCGTGAATAATTAACAAAAGGATTACAATACTCAAAATTTCAACAGCAAAAACAAATTGTCTAGAAATTTGATTTTTGAATGATTTTTTAACTCTTCAGTAATCGTACCTCCTTAGCTCAGTAGCTAGAGCACTGATATAAGAATTATTTCAGATCATGAATCAGATTTATTCCTCAGCGCAAGGTTGAAAGCGTTTGCGAGGCTTCACGTAGGCGAGCTTTTCTCATAAAATTTAGTGTATCTTTTTTCCATTATTGGAAACAACTAGGGGCTCCCGGATAGCCAAGTGGGCGACGCGTTCGACTTCGATGAAAGTGGCCCCGGGTTCAATTCCCGGTGGGGGCCTACTTGCAAAATGACCTACGCTGTCGAAGCACTATTAACAATACTACTACTGGAAACTTCTATAGTCGACTTACAAGAAATTGAAATTCTAATGATTTCTTAACGCTTCAGACCCCTGGTCTTGTAAACCAGGGGTCGGGAGTTCGGTCCTCCCAGGAGGCTGCCGTTTTATTCTTTGACTCTCCCTTTTGCAGTCATCGAAACGACAGGATTTTGTGGTAGAATATAATGTTTTTAGAAATTTAGAAAGGATTTGCGATTACTTAGAAGACAAATTACTTTCCCACAAGATTTTTGGTTAACCACCGAGTTTACAAACTTGCTTTAAGTACCAGTCGTTCTTTTAAACATACTGTAGGAAGGTGTCATTTTCGAAATTTAAGAATAGAGAAACATACAACAAATTTCTCTAGGAAATCATTAATGAATGATGGTTTTAAATTATTCAATAGTCTTCCTGAATGGGTTCGTAGAATGGACAATGAAAGAACTTTTAGAAGGGAATGTATCAGCTTTGTAAAAAGAATGAGGGAATAATGATAATGTATATGAGTGTGTAATTTTTTTGTAATTTATTTATTTTTTTTTTTTTTTTTTTCTCTTAATATTTTTTTATTTTTTTCATTGTTTGGTTTATCTGTAATTTTTTAAATTTTGTTGTCACATTACATTTTTCAATAATTGTAAAAGAAATAAGGATAATGTATATGGATGTGTAAATTTCTTACATCTTTTATCATTGTTTGCTATATCTGTGAATTTATAATATTGTTGTCTTATTGAATTTTCTATATAAAATTGTAACTATTAGAATAATTTTCTAAATAAACTTCTATTACTACTACTACTATTTCAAAAGATTACATGCCTTCGGATTAGTGCGACACTCTTTCATTACTATTTAAGTGTGGGCCATGTGCCATGTGCATGTATTGCACACATATGCGCATGCATTACTCATGAACACTATGCATGCATTATTCAAAACTTTCCTGAGCCGTATTCCTACTTTTTTAACCAAGTCCGAGAAGGAGCGGATGATAAATCTTTGCATGCTGCCAAATTCGCTACGAAGTTACGTATCTCGTCAACCGAAGTATCACATTTAGTTATATTGTTACAACCTTATACAAACGTATTTATTGGGCCAAATTGGGACTGGAAAGTCGTACCATCCATTTCATCATCGTCAGAATGCGATGCAAAATACGAGTACATAAATTATATAAGGTTTTAAACTAGAAAATAAACGGATTTTTAACAAATGCCGTGGCAATAGAATTAAAAAAGGTATGAAAGAACGATTTTTTAGAAGAAAAATTCATGATATTTTGTTCACAGGAAAAATGTTTCCTCTGCAGGAGAACACAAAGAGAGAGTAAATTCTATAGTATTAGGCCGAACTTCGTGGAAAGCCATAATGAGAATTAAACTACCAAGAGAACTACCAAGTGTCTTCTTTAATTCACAAAGAGGGAGGTTAAACTTAGATAGATAGATTAGATAGATAGATAGATAGATAGATAGATTACATGGTTATATTACCTAAAGGGTAGTAAAAATTACGAACGTTATAACATATACATTGTTTGGAGAATAAGGAAAGACTTCGTATTTTTCCACACAATTTTTCCACACAATTTTTCCACACAAAATACGAAGTCTTTCCTTATTCTCTAGATGGCTTTCCACGAAGTAAGTAAAAATTACGAACGTTATAACATATACATTGTTTATCAGAACATAAGTATTCCTTGTCAATGAAAGTGGAGCATAAAGGAAATTTTCGCCACATTCACCTTCACGTCGCTATAGTTATTTTCCATCGCTTCTCAAAGGAAATAATTTAATTTATTAAACGAAATAAGACATAACACTGTAATTCATATTCTCTATCTATCTAAGACCCTTGTAGGAAATACAGACGATATGGAAGAAGATTCGATTTATGGTCATTTGAATCGAGTAAAAACAATATAGTCCGATGTTTGTTTAGCTGTCAGCTTCGGTCACGTGTAAGCGTCTGCCATCACTATTAAAATATCGACAAATGTTATTTTATATATTACATAATGAATTTCATATTTAAGAAAAATTTTCCACGAATTATCGAAGCAACGTATTTCTTGATACTAAGGAAATTTCGTTTTACCTTTATCTCGTGAAATGGTACCTTAGTAGTAGTAGTATAGTTAAAAGTGCTTCGACAGCTTTGGTCATTTCGCACGTGGGCCCCCACCGGGAATCGAACCCGGGACCGCTTTCATTGAAGTCGAACGCGTTGCCCACTTGGCTATCGGGAGCCCTAATGGTACCTTAAACGTGAATAGTTTAGCGCAGTGATTTTCTCATGAAAGAGATCAATAAAATCAGTTTTCTTTTGATCTAAAGGATTCAATCTGATATTATACACTTTGGAGTTGCTTTGATGTATTTCCCCGTGATTACTCCCTTTTGACCCGCCTTTCAATTAATCATATTTCACAAGCGAGTAGAGCGGTGAGCTTTAACAGATAGTTTTTATTGGAAATGACATTCGTACTCAGCAACCATGATTCCTCGTCAAAAACATGTTATCAAGGCTAGTTCTAAGAATGTCATGCAATGAAAATATTAATTATTTTAAGCTGAAGAGCAGCTTACGTTTGTTCAATTTACTCGTAGATTGAGGCCGGTAAACCTAATCTATACCGATCAACCACATTCTTATCCTTCTAAAAATCACTAAATACTAATTTGAGCTTTATTCTCTGTGGCTTAGAAGTGAGGCTTTGAATGAGGCTGCGAGTCAATCGCCTCACGCGCCTCTCACGGGGGCGCCAAATTGTCTATTAAGGTCTTCATTTTCTTGATATTCGAATGTTTTAAAGGAAAAAAATCAGTGAGAAGACCCTAATTAGTGTCTCCTTTACGAATTATTTCGACTTTTATAGCGAAAAATGACCATTGTGACATTCCACTTCATGTGAAATTTTTATTTTCAGGTATAAGACCTCACCCATAGTTGAAGACCACGCACACTCCATGCAACACCATGATAGAGCGGGACGGAAACGTCGACATATAAAATCATCCCTATGTTACACCTAATTTTATTATTTCATTTCTGTGTTTCCCGGATTTTTTTCGCTCCCCTTCTTATGTGAGCGTTTTTCCGCGCCGTGGGTTTTTCTCTGAAGCCTTCAGCCGAGGAGTTTTTTTTTCCCCACACCCTCATCGTTTCATTTACTTTCCACTGTGTTATAACATCATATATATAAAAAGCAAATGTCTGTCCGTCCGTCTGTCTGTCTGTCCGTCCCCCTATTTATCACAGAAACGGCTTGACTTAGAGATCTGAAACAAACNCTTTACTCGCGGTTTTTTTTAGGTGTATTTTTTAACTATTTAAAGCCCACTTGACCAGTATTTACAGCATTACGAACAAAATTATGTGCCCATTCGGTTTTACATTTGCGCTAAACCATGCAGATAATTATTTCCATGAGTATTTTTCTCTTAACAATTGAACTCCAGTAGGGGTACTTTTCGAGATTTTTCACCAAAATATTGTTTACACGAAGAGATTCATCATCACTGTCGATCGTTTTCTACCTCATGCCTCTTTCCTAAAGGCGAGCAGCAGGATATTTATGTAATGTTAATTCCTGTAAATTGATGTTGAGATATTCAAACGAATAATAAGACACGTACTAACAATACGTGCCTATCACCTCCTCAACCCAAATACCTATCGCTGCACGTACCACTTATGTCACGCAATTTTCTTTTAAATATGCGGCCTCGTCAGAAAAATTCCGAGATGCATCTTTAAATCAACATCCTATTACAAATATTGCTAATTTAACATTTGAATAAATAAGATCAGAATTCATGTAAGTACATGTGACTGAACCTCCCCGAGTGCATACCTGCCTTCTGAATTAAACTGCCCTGGCATAGTTGGTTTAAAAGAATTCGGCTGATCTGAGAACAGAAATAATTCTGGCGTATGGGAGGATCGAACCCACGACCTTCGCGTTATTAGCACGACGCTCTAATCAACTGATAGGCCAACAATAGGCCACTATTACGTTAAGAAGAAGGAATCTAAACTGAAATAATGTCGGAACAACTTTGGGAAAATAAATACTTAATACACGCATGATATGTTGAAAATATGAGCGAAAACGATGTAGGTTAGCGTGCGATGACATTTGCTCTAAGGAATCAATTGTATGAAGAGAAAAATTTATCAAAATATCTAATATTTAACTTCTTACTACCAAAAGAAAAATTTGTAACTTGCTATCAGCGTTGTTTATCGATTCTTATCGGGTACTATTTATTGTTGTTTAGCGTATCAGTAGCAACTGATAAAAGTGTAAAACTAGATCAATTGTAATTCGAATTATGGTCTGCAAGGTAACCCTTACCTTAAAATGTCGGTTTCATTATAATTAGGGATAGAAAGAGTCTTAAGTCTTTCCCAAGATATCACCTAACAATTTAAGCCTCGCTGCTTCATATAGTTCTATAACAAAATCGTGATTTCAACGGTATGAAATGTACATCGAAAATTGCTAACACATGTATTATCTGGAGAAAGATGCGAGAACCAGGTACGATATAATTGAGGTTATATTTTACATTTCTGAAATATACGTGATTAAATTAGGTAGCTAGATATTTCCATATATAACTGCTGGGTACGACTGAATAAAATTCTTAGTCATCACGATTTTATTTCATAATTTCGTAGTGCTAGGAAGCGAGATGTTGCAGCTGAAAAAAATGTTCCCGTCGAAGTAATATCAGCTATGAAATGTTCTGCTTCCACATTCCACCTTTGATGTTTCAAATTCGCATGGAAATAATGACTATTAATAACAACGTAGACATTTTGGGTAATTCAATCACATGTCTGATATTTATTCCAGAGATTAAATCATTCCACTTATAGTCAAACATAAAAATCATCCATAGGGAAATTTCGCGACTGATTTTTTTACACGTAACGCTTCTGCGTCATAAATTATGCAAAGAAAATTAGGACGCCTTTGAAATTCGACGGCATTCCAAACAATAATCGGGGCGCTGGTGCAGTAATGAAATTACGGTCGATTTCAATTTGCACCGAAGAGCTTGCGCATTCAGTACCCTTGTGCCATTGAATTTTAAATGGACTTACTCCCATTCAAAATAAGCTCCGAAAAATATCGAGGATCGTTTCATTCGAAAGTCGGCGACGCGAGTTTTTGCAGTTGGTTAATTTTAACTATAGCGCTTTGAATGCGACGTGGGAAATTGCTTCGTATTTTTTAAATCTTTTATTCCAGAGCTTGTGCGAAATTTACAGCGGGAACAATAATGCATGGCATAAAAGGAATGAGATACTTTAACGAGAAAAGCCGTGTTGGTTCCAATTCTGCGCTTGAGCCAAAGAAACGGTTGAAATGATCGAATACTTATGGAGAACAGGGGTAGAATTTGTGCATGGTACGATTTGTGTGAAACAATAGAATTTTTCCAAATGGAACCCCTCCAATACATTGATATGAATAATCGCACATTTACCATTACTCACTAAATGCACATAACACCAGCTAGCAAGGAATTTGTACCTAGTAAAACCAAACAAGGAAACCTTTTATTTTACATTTAAAATTCATTTGTAAAATTGCTTACTTTGGAAAGTATTGCTATTACGGTTCCTCCTTTTATCAAAGTAACTGTTTTATATATATTATTTTAACTTATTTATATTTAATTATATATGTACAGTTAGCAGCTAGTATGTACCCTAGAATCTATAATGTTTTTCCCCATACTTTGCAGCAAAATAAGAACAATTAACTACGAAAATTCATATAATATAACTATGTAATCTGTATTTTTTCTATAATTTCATGTGTAATTAATGTAACGAAATAAATTCAATTGCTCTCTACAGATGGAGATTAACATTTAGAATAACACTCGCATTAATAATGAAATCAATTTTAACCAAATCGATGGACCAATATATCCGCAAAGGAATAGCCTTTGTTATAATGAGCAGACCTCTTTGTCTTTGCTCAGATAAAGACATAGATCCCCTCTTTTTTATAATATGATCAATGTACAATCGTATTGGATCTTATTATTCCTTTTCGTTCATTGGTTTAGAATGATAAAACTCGTAAACTATTTCTTATCTGCCGATCGAAAAGGGAATCCATTCGAATAAGTAAAGAACATTTAGGCGATGAAGCAATATATTTTGTTCATCCGACACCTATAGATACATAGCAGAAAGTCAATTTGAACCTTCGTGATGAGGACGTGTGTTGGGTGTATGTCTAAATCCAAATTAATCCAAATAATTTTAGCTGGTGAAATAATCTCAGGAGAAAACCATTGTGGAGAAAAAAAAACTCCAGTGCATAAGATTGTTTAAATTAGCTTATATGAATCGGATTCCTTTTTCATAACATGAAACTTCCTTTACCTACTTTGTAACATTTTCAACTGAAAAACTTTAGGAACCAATGTAATAGCGAAAATTTCGTGAAAACATCTTGAAAATTAGTCATGTCGAAATTATTATTGAATATTTTGAAAATCGAACTGCATAGTCAAAATTTTTAGCCTTTACTCGCGGTTTTTTTTAGGTGTATTTTTTAACTATTTAAAGCCCACTTGACCAGTATTTACAGCATTACGAACAAAATTATGTGCCCATTCGGTTTTACATTTGCGCTAAACCATGCAGATAATTATTTCCATGAGTATTTTTCTCTTAACAATTGAACTCCAGTAGGGGTACTTTTCGAGATTTTTCACCAAAATATTGTTTACACGAAGAGATTCATCATCACTGTCGATCGTTTTCTACCTCATGCCTCTTTCCTAAAGGCGAGCAGCAGGGTATTTATGTAATGTTAATTCCTGTAAATTGATGTTGAGATATTCGAACGAATAATAAGACACGTACTAACAATACGTGCCTATCACCTCCTCAACCCAAATACCTATCGCTGCACGTACCACTCAATACGTGAGCACGTAGTGTTCCATATCCTTTCACTTTCAGCCCCGTCAATTTCCCGATGAGATTCCATTTCCCATATCTCCGGAATCACCGAGAGGACGACCTTCAACGACACTGCTTTCTCCTCTACACATTCACCGAGCACAGCTAACGTCGACCTGGCTTTCCCCTTTATTCACCCCTGCCTCCATTATCCTTTTACGAGGATATGTCTCCACTCACGATCCCTGGGGAGGAGACGCAAAAGGTTTGCGGAGGGTGGTGGCGTCAGTAGCCCCTTATTCCTCCCCTTGCGGAAACCCCCGCTGTCAACCAGCCCCCCTCGTTAATGTTATTTGTGGGCGTTGTTGATGGGGTCTCGATGCGGAATCGAATCCCCGGAGGAATAACACACACACGTACGCCGTCACCGTTTTTCCCTCCGTTCTTTCCTTCGCGGACATCCAGGTCCTTTCAAACTTCCCCAAAAGCTGACCCCGTCTCACGAAAAAAATACACCGACGCAGCGTGATCGCGCCGGCGGCAGCACCACCACTAGAGGGGGTCCTTGAACGGTGATGGAGGGTGTAAGACATCCCCGCAGAATCAGACCTTCCGGTCTTTCACGGCCCTCCCCCACTCTTACGCACTTACCAGGGGGGGCATCTAAGAGGCCTCCATTACTCAGTTCTTCCCTCCTTCGTTACCGACTGCTCTTTGCAGTACCTTCTTCCGCTTTCTCTTCCGGCTCGTCTTTTTCTCTTCTTTCGATGTTTTCATCCCTCTTTTGTTTACCTTCCGAAATCATCTCTATCTTCCCGGTATATGGATAGCTCCACTCTGGAGGCTTTGCATTCTTAAGAAACTTTTGCGCATGAACATAACCATTGATACTTATCGTTAATAAAACTGGATTTGAGGCCACATTACCATTGATACTTTTCTTCGCCATCGCCTAAAAACAGGATTTGAGATGACATTATTCTTGAAGTTTTAAATAAGATAATGAATAATAACCCTCTAATTTCTACTGCGCTTACTGTGATATTTTAGCTTATGCTTATCGCCTCCAATTCACGGCTTTAGTCCTGTCCCTTCTTCACCAGATGTCATCAATAATAATGCTAGAATTTCACTTCTTTTCCGTGTTATTTTATCGTATACTTTTTGGTTTTGTCATTTCATTTCACCTTGTGTTTCCCTCGTGCATTCTATACAAACTGAAACCTGCTAATGAACCTATCTGCTACACAAAATTCCTATAGTAATAAAAGTACCAATTTCCTATGGCTACGTAACCACATTCTGTAAAGTAACCTCATCACATGGTAGTTTTAAATTAAGCATAATTACATCAATTATCGAAGCAATAAAATATTAAAGATTAGTAATCCAATTTTTGTTTGGTATTATTTGCTCCCTCAAGGTGAATTTTATGTAGCTCTCGAAACTTTTCATTCTCTCGTAACTTGCAGGCCACCCATATGGAATCAATAACACTAAATAAATAAATGATAACTTCCTCAATTCAAAGATTCACTCATGAACTTAGAGCCATAGACGATTAGATGTTCAGATTATGTAGCGTAAATCTTGTTGCAGTCAAAATTGTTTAAACCTTACTTTAGCTGTTCTTCTAAGCTATCATTAAGGATAAAATACTATGATTTCGTGATCCGCTGTACTATATGTTAGGATACAACAAAAATAGATTTAAAAACAGATTATTTGAAACATAGAAGTCATTCCCAGTAGTCTTCAAGGTGTGCTGTTGTACTCTTCGGATTTGTTTAAAGTTATCATCATTTCGCCTTAGAGCTCAGGCTGGAATTCGCAAAAGTTTGTGTACCGGAAGCCCTCGCCATTGTCAATGTTGTACACAACACCTGTCGATAGAGGGATTCATAAAGGTGAAACTGATTTAC
Source organism: Ladona fulva (assembly GCA_000376725.2). NCBI lineage: Eukaryota > Metazoa > Arthropoda > Insecta > Odonata > Libellulidae > Ladona > Ladona fulva. The sequence goes on from KZ308418.1 coordinate 351,478, forward strand.
ATTCAAATTCTGAAAGCTTCTTCCTTGTAATAGGTGTGAAAATAACTTTTTCCCTTCCGCTGTTGCTAATTTATTCGAAATTTTCACACCGCTCGGGACGAAGGAATTGTAAGTTACCATCTGTTACAGCTGTGATTTTAAGAAGTCGTTCTCTGAATGCAGAATTTGCATTTTCCCTGGAAAAGGGCTCGCATTTCCTCATTCAAATCGTAGCATACGCTTTTCTGGCGGAGTGTCCGGCGTTATTTTAAATATATTTTCGACGTTTTCCATGAGACTCTCGAATCGAGATTCTCATTGATAGTTTATTCATGCAGCGGAAAGTAACGATGGCCATATATTTCCGTCTCGGTAACAGAAACCATGTACGTGATTTAGCTTTTTATTCACAATTGAAGAGAAAAAATTGCGTGTGGACCTAGACGCTTAAAATTGTTTGCAAATCGAACATTTTCAGGCCCAGTATTATAACGTATACTTAAAATGGACTTTAACTAATGCTCACTTTAGTGACAAGTATTTTAATGAGTTGTTTGAGTTAAAGTGAATAATATTGATAATTTCCTATTTATGCGATGGAATAGCGTGGATATCAACTATAATCTTCACTTTAACTGTAAAAAAACAGCATAATACTGGGCCCTAAATTAGACTTTAGTCGAAGTCCATTTTAAGCATAGATTATAATATCGGGTCTTAGATTGTTATCATTGCGGATTCTGTAATTTTACCACTATATAGTGGAACGAATAAAGATGCTTTATTTGATTGTTTACACAAACCCCATGTATTAGTTGCTATCAAAAATATTTATTTATGAAGATGACCTTGAAGTTTTTGGATGAAGTAAGATCCATCAGAGGTCTTAGAAACTCTGGATGAAACATAGAATTGGATGGACCGATCGATTTGGTGATCTTTGATATTACACGGCTTTGGTAAGACTCAAAGGTCAAAAACCTCATTTTATATTACAGTTTTATTAATTTACGAGCTATTTTTGACCTCATGCTTGCTTTATTTCAAACGCCCTAGATGTCGACCAGCATTCTTCATTCCGTGCAGGAAGAGTTACCAAGTTTCCTGTATTGTTACACTCAGACATAACAACCCAGTTCAGTTATGAGCTTCCCACAAGATTACGTCGATTGGCTACGGTATTTACGATGCCGTCCGACAAGAATAACGGCATTTCGAACAATCTCATCGAGTGTGTTTCAATTAATTGGGCGAAAAGCTCTCGCCAAGATTCTGATCTCTTGTCTCACAGTTATCCCCATCTTACATATTTTATTCAATCTGATTTACTGTAGTCGAGCGCGAAGCTGTTTTTGGCAAAGGGAAAATCTTTCTTCGATGCTTTGCTACATCGGCTATCCTTGCCACATAAGCATGTCAAACCACGCGACTGCATTCGATTAATGGGCGAATGAGCGAAGAATCAACTTCTAGCAACTAAGTTTTAGCTTGAGAATAGTATAAATATGCAATAGGATATTCAGGTTTCCCGTATTTTCGAAGTAAAAAAATCACATTTTCTCACAATTATTTCTCCATTACTATGGTGTGTTCATAAATGAATTCGTAGATCATTGTCAGAAAAAAAACGTAACAAAAAAACAAGATTGGCAAAAAACGCACCGCTTCCAAAATAATTCAACTCACACATAGCAGTAGCTTCCTGGAGATATTTTCTGAATTAAAATTGCAACTGAGATTGAGGAGGGAGGTAGCGGAGGAGTTTTAGTTTCCCAAAAAATTTGCTTGCTTGACATTCATTGAAAGAACAGCGCAAAACCTTCTTCTGACTTTCTTTAATGGTCTTTCTGTGCGTTGTTTCTGATAAAAATATTTGCTTACGTTCTAACCAACATCATGATCTCGGATTCGAGTTCCAGCCATTCAGATTCTTATGTTTAGCGATTGATTGTGGGAGTATTCCCGTCTTCGACCTTTACATCCCTCTCTTTAAATTCGCAAAAATGATGATTGTGAGGGGATTTGGGAAATAAATAAAAAGTATTGCATGGTATTCTGTTGTTAGCTATATTAGTAGTATTGTTAATGATGCTTCGAACGTTAAGGTCATTTCGCCCAATGATAACATACTTTCCAAAATACATTTATAACAGATGAGATTAAAAGAAATATAGATTATCACATTAGCACATTATCAAGGGAAGAAATATCCGGAACAAAAAAGAAATGGACAGATAAAAATATAAAATTCTGGTAAAAAAAGACAAATGGACCTGATAAAAAAGATGATTCCAATCACAGGAATTAGTATGAGCGGAGCTAAAATTTAAATGAAAGTAGTGTAGTTAAAGCAAATGTTGTATGTTATCTCAGCACAGGTAGTCATTCCAGGGATTTAGTTTTTTCTGTAAAAGACAACTTATTTAAATAACCCCTATCAAAGTATGACGCGATCAAGAAAAACCTCTATATTTCATTACAATTACTCTTCCAAAGATTACATAATATCCGTTCTTGCTAAACAATTTATTCCATTCAATTCCTTGCCCTTTCCTTCCTTTTAAATTCCATTAAAATATTTTAATTAAAGTAACCGAATCCGTGTCTAGTAAAACCATACTTCTTTCTATCACATACCTCATTATAAATATAAGGGCGAAATTTTAAAACGCATTTAATTATCCTGTCATGAGTTCTCCATCTCTCCCCTCTCTTATTCCAGATTTCCAAAAACAATACTCAATTTCCTCTGCAGATGTGTGCTGCGTCTTGACGCCTGCGGATGCATCGGCAAGTGCGGCGTTCGACATGCTTAATGGAGACTAATACGAACGATAGTAAATAAGCAGTTTCTCTCGGGCCATGAATCAGCCGCACTCAAATTAAGTACGATGGCATTAGGGCACCGCAACGTATTCTCTATGCCGTATGTCCGGCGAGATCGCATTCCATTAGCCTACATCATCGCTGGAAATGGAAATTCGCGTCGTTAGCGGAGAGAGAAGGAGACTACGTTGGCTTCTCCTCTCTCTAGAGTTCCATTCTAGGCCAATTAAGCACCTTCTACGACGAACACCAAATGAAAATGAGAATATTAACCTCTTCTCTACGGCTCTCATTTCTGCCGGGAACAGTTCGATAATTAAGAGCAAGAAGGATGGAGGAGAAGCTAGGTAACGGTTGCTGTAACGCAACAGCTAGTAATTTCCGCGTTTCCCGTGACCTTCGAAACCAGGAAGATTTCTTTTGTATGGTTATTGTACGGACCGCTTAGGTCTTTCAAGAGAGGAGGCAAAATTTATCGGCAGTTAGAGTATAGTGCAAGTCAACTGATTAATAAACATTAATTAATTAAGCATCAATAAAACAGCCAGATATAAGATAAATCGATTTGTAAAGCAAAAACAATTCAATAAATATTCAATAAATATTCAATAAAAAAGTCAAATAAAAGAATTAATGAATGCATCGAAGAAATAAATTTAAAATAATCAATAAACAAAGTAATCGACGAATAACTAAATTACGGAATAAAAATCAAGAATAAATAAATCAATTAGTAGAAAATACAAGTATACAGGATTGTCAAAAGAGAATAGAGAAAGACCTAAAAGAATTAGGACCACCAAATACTCAGTGACGAGATTTAATCGGAAACTTACGCAGAAGCCAGGTTTTGAGGAAGCAGTGGGAAAGATCACGCAGTTTATAATAATAATATTTATATATAATTATATAGCTGGGGTAGCGGAAACATCCTCTGGTTGCGTGGGCCAAAGGAAAAGCCAGTGAGTGTCAATTCCGCGCGTTTCTAAACACCCAATTCACAATGAAAGAGCAGTAAAATGTATCGATTGAATAAACATATTTATGAAAGCAATCAAGCGCAGATTAATACATGCCACAAAATCCTTATAAAATCATATCAAGCGAAAATTATGCCGTGAAACTTTTCGAACATTACTTAGAATAATAGCTCGATAGAACTGTAAATTAAAAATATATTACTATATTGGGAAAGACAAATAAATACCATCACCATAAAAATTTAATTGGCAATCAATAAATTCAAAACATTGAAGTGGATGTAAAGAAGTTTCATTATCCTTCATATTTGGTTTCATATTTATTGGATCTGGATCATGAAAAGAACACAATGGCAGCAAGAATAACCACTTTTTCCCCTTTCTGAGTTTATTTTCTCCTCTATGATCAGTAAATGGTTCGTAGAAACCACTAATAGATCGCCCGTTCTGGGGAATTTCACTCAAGGATTTTATATAAAAAAATCTTCGAATCGTTGAGCTCTAATCACTCGAAAATAAAAACTTTCCATTTCTATTTTTCGAAAAGAATGCTTTCTTTTCCCAACAGAACAAAGACATTTAATCACCTGCAAAAAAACCTGCAATTACAATTACATGCAAAACACAACATATTTACTATTTTTCCTTTACTGCCGAGTTCAGAAATAACATCGATCGCAGGTAATAGGTAGGCAGGTTATTGTAGGTAAATAACATACACTGAAACGTCACCTAAAATGTTACATATTATACAAAATATATGGACGTATAATGCAGTTAAAACGCAGTATATGTATGATTCTCATGAATAATTACATTGGTTCACTGAAAATATTTTATATCGGCACCGTAATCATTTTTGCCGCAAAAATAATTTATTTTTGAAGCGGTAGTGTCCAATTACGACGGCGGAAATCACACTCTCCAAGCACGCACCTGATTTCGGCCGACATATGATTGCAGCAATGCAGTAGCAATGACGCAACTCCATTTCATCATTTTAATTCATCATCCACGAAACCGCGAGCTCAATCCGCGCACGATGGGAGAACGGCTGTATGGAATGGAAAAATATTGACAGGAATTAAGGCATGGTTTAATTAACACGCTTCTGGAATTCCAAGCATCGGGAAATTATCACGGACTCGGTGATATAATGAACTGCAGGGCGAGCATTCTATTGCGCTAAATTGTTCCGCAAATACTGATTTTGGGGTTTCAATTTTGAAATTAAGGAATACTTTGCTTTATATGCATGAAAACTATCTATTGTGGCTGATTTAGGCACTACCATGGCGACCTAAAATCTTTTTATATGATGATGAATGGACAACATTTCTGAAAAATCTCCTTCGCGTGACATGCTGGGTGCAACAATTAATTCAGAGTTCATGTAAGCTAAAGAGAATTTAGGATGAATAGGAAAGTATGTTTTTTCGTTACTAGGAATAGGTTAAGGATGATACTGCACGATACGGCGGGAACCAAAAAATATTTCTAAGGGAATACGGACATAAAAAGGTCTGACAGGAAGGGAACTCGAACCCGAATGTTCCCCTTGCCTGGTATCTACCTTCAAACCATGCCTTGCACTTGAATCTTCGTAACAAAAACTTTGGCGAAATAGTTCAATTATTAGAACAGCCGCACATCATGTGATTTGCGGCATGAGTTTCGGTTTTGAAATTAACTTTCCGGTGCTGTTTTCTGATTAATAATTGATAACTATAGAATTAAAATATACGAAGAAGTGCTACATAATTACCGAATATTCATTTTAACCAATTATAAAATTACGTTAAATATTATGAAAGTATTTACATCAAAGTTATGCTCGAGAGAAATAAAACTCTTTTTTCATTGTGTTACAACTTTATTTGGACTTTATTTATTTTTAACTTTATTTATTATTTTACTTTTTAATTCTATGGTCGCATATCTCTTCGAAACTGAAAAACATGCTAACTAGTGCAAAATGACCTCAGCTGTCGAAGCACCTTAAAACCAACTACTACTACAACATGCTAACTAGTCCACCTCCTATACACTCCTATAAAACATTTTAGAATTATTGACCTCTAAGATTAACAAAGGCTAACATGGGAGAAACACTGCTTTTCAAAGTCATAATGTCAGCTTTTTCTAAATTCTGACGATTAACGTTATATTTTATATGTGCGTTAAATTTACAGGTGGATAATTTGTTCTCGTAACCTGTTGAAATATATTTTCTGGTTATACAGTTGTTTTATTGCGTCCATTCTACAACGACCCCTTTTCAGATGTTAAAGATGAGAGGGATAAAAATGCCTCAGAAATCAAGAGAAAAATAACTATCTTAAAAACCTTTCAGATTAAGAAAAGCCTCATCATAGACGGTCATTAGTGCTTAGATAAAAAATGGGGAACTTTTGATTGGAGTGCATGCGGATTTAAGGCAAGGACCCTAGGAAAGAGGTAAAACTCGAAACTTAAAGCAGAATTAATGTAGCCTCAGAGTAGGCTTACAAGAACTAGTGAGGCAGAAAGTATAATCCACTAATAGGTGCTCGAATCGATACAGAAAAATATAAAAGGTTGAGAAATACTGAAGCCCATACGACACGAATTCAGACACGATAACCTCCTACAAAAATCCTGGAAGTAAAAATTCTGGATGAGAGCCCAAAAAGGGCGAGCGAGAATGTTCAGTGAAGATGGGCGAAATGTGATGCAGGTCATGTAAATGAAAAAGAAAAGGTTTCGATTGAAGTGACACTTGCATTTAAGTCTGATTATATGTTAAATAATGAGCGATAGAGCTCTCTGAAAGAAGAACATAATTTTCCCTGTTTCTTTACATATTATCGGTAGGAACTACCGCGAGAGGAGTGATGGACGTAGCCAAGAATCACCGAACTTTACATCTGAATGCTTTCAGATGGAAACTGTGACTACTTCGTCTTATTTTACGAGCGAGAACAAGAGGTTTCTTTAATATGGATTTCCCTTTAGATTTAATAATAACTTGGACAACTATCCATGGGCCTCCACCCTGCTTCTCCACGATGAACGTTCGATTCGCACCACGAAACATCGGACTATTGTGTATTCCCTTACACCACGCAAAATTAATCGATTATACAGCTCTGTGGTTAATGAAAATCATACAATGTTCAAGAGGGGGAGCGGTGCATGGAGCGCGGCACGTTTAATAGCGGGGAGAACGAGTGCACCCAGAGCACGGGAATGGAGGAGAGGTATGAGGAGGGATGGTGAAGCTGGTTGACACTTTAGGGTGATATAATTCGATCCGGAGGTGTTGATGAGGCCCCGGAGACAGAAATTGCAGGGGGCGTCGGAAGTTTGGAAATTGCGTGCGTGTGGGGGTGGGGAATTGGTGCCCGGAGGGGAGGTCGCCATCGGCATTCAAAGGTTGTAAATTAGGAGGCTGTCGCTGGAGGGGCCCCCGAGATGACTTTTGAATGAATTCCGCCCTTTGAAGGGGGCAAATGAGGTCGCCCTCTGTGGCGGGGGCGAAGATGAATAACGCACTCACGTCCCACACCTGCCTTCCTTCCTGCTCCTTATCCATCCTCTATCCATCACTCTTCCGCTTCCATTTACGTCTTTTTGTCTTACACCTGATCTCTTTCTCGCTGACCTCAACTTATCTCTCCAATTTCGTTTTAAAAGGGTTTTCCACTCTCCGCCCGAAACGATTTTTTGCCGATTTTCCTTCTCTGGTAATTTCATTTTCTTCGACGAAACTGTCCTGCCTGACTCATACTTCCAGGACCGGGCGATTATGAAAGTAGGAAACGCTTATAAAGAGGAGCATCAGCGTCTGCCACCGCATATAAGCAAATTATAGTCTCGATTATGATGTAGCGAGTGTTAATGTGGAAAATTGCGTATAAGCTCGAGTTGGTGTAATCAAAGTAAGACATTTCAAAATGGACTACATTTTCCACTAATTGGCATGAAACTTTCGGTCACAGGAACAAGAAAGAGCTACAAAGGTATCATTCGTATTCCCAATGGGTCACTGAAGCATTGAGTAAAATTCACTGAGAGACTACGAGTATGTTTTGGATCTTTATCATGTAGAATGAAAACGACAAGTTAAACGATTACTTTTTAACTCAAGGAATCTTTTGAAACTAAAAATAAAGTATTTTTTACGAAATATAATGGGAATACATATTACAGAAATGAAGTTTCATTGAAATGAAATCTTAGAAAAATAAAAGCAATGAAAGAACGTAAAGATGGATAAATAATTATCGCATTCATGTGTTCTTTGGTATTTCTGTGCACGATCTTCAATTATGAGATTTTGATCACCTTGTTGAAAAACTTCTTTACAATCAAATTAAACTACGTGGTACATAGCGTAAAAATGCATCGATTCCCATTTTTTGAGAGTAGTACTGTGGATTTTCTTGTGAAAATCGTCTGGTAGAGTTGTTATGCTATGGTTAATTTCATTAAAATGCTACTATTGAAAAATAAGCAGGATATAAATTACTTCACTGCAAAAATATGCTAAGAAATACTAAAATTTCCAGAAATTCTGACAGCATGGATGATAAACTTGTTATAATGCTAAAGGTTTGCATAACTTCTGCAAACCTTGGGATGTGGTGGAGGGTTTCATTTGCTTCATTTCATCAATAGTTTCATGTTTTCCATAGGTGAATATTTTGAATGTTACTTCCCCTTCCCGATCTGTCGGTCCCTCATAACTCTCCTTTCCCAAGAATAATTTTTTTTATCTTACCGCTTGTCTTCTCCACCATACTCTCTTCTTTCTAAACCTGAGATTTGTCACAATCATACGATATTTCTGAGAGGTATTCATCCTCTATTGGTAGTTTAATGTATTTTCCCAAAATTTTTCCCTTTATTTTATCCCATACAATTTTCCAATAATAGCACAAACAATTTAAAAGCTCACATTTTTATATTTCCAGTCAATGTTTTATGTTTTCCGATTATATGGCTAAACTTTTTCGAATGACTCTGGTAAGTAATTAAATATACCTAACCAATTTGATGCGCGAGGAAACCTTAGACGTACTATTCAATCGGACATCAATATATGGGCAGCGGAATCGATCATGAATGCTTCCTACGATGAATGTTTTCTTAGCAACCAGGAGAGGAGCAAAAATCAGCGCTGAAAGACGTTCAAAACAGAAAAAACAATCATTAAGTTATCCCAAAAACCTTCTTATTTCACCTTAAGGCGAGATAAATCTGAGATCGGTGCAGCCAAGTACTTCTCTAGTGCATTATTCTCAAATCTTGAGTTATATATTGCCTTGCTTATGCCACTTCACTCATCGATGCCACCCTCCTTCCAGCGATTACATTCTCTCATTCTGGCGTTAGAACTTCGTCGCATTAAGAGCGAACGGCAGTGTATGGAAGGAGATGCTTCTGTCACCTCACCATCATCTCTTGCGCTGATGATAAAGCGTCACTCCATCACAACTCTCTTGCCAAATAGATACTCCTTTGGCGGATTCCCGTTCACTATAGCACTCCATCCTGTAGTGTCTTTGCTATCTAAAGCTGCCTCCGTTGCTTTCCAAACCTCGACACTTTGCCCAATTAAACTTCCAGCTTCGAAACTAACAGCTCTCAAGCTTAACTCGCATAGCACTTCAGTGCCGGAAATCCCGCTCACGGATTATCCACCTGTACGTGCAATTTTAGTTCGAAGTAAACTCGGAAACAATGTACGCAACTATCAGAATTGAATCGCCAAACTGCAGACATATCACAACTGCATCACAAGTACACGAAATGCTAACGTTAATAACAATTTTCTTATAGATTTCAGTTTATGAGGAGATGGCAAGAAAATTATTACATACTTATCGTTCATCGGCGCGATATAAGATGTAGCGACTGTGAGCATCTTTATTAAAACGTCAATATCTAAATTAAAAGCATTAAAACTCATCCAAATAGACTACTTAAATTTACTTTTCCGTTAGTCCATAATTACTTCTTATCATTTTTATGGCGGATTTTATATTTTATTCTTAGGCTATTTTTAGGGTGAAATAGTATCCAGAAACAATGCATTCAAATAAAAGGTCTTCAACCTTACTATTAAGCTAGTTATTTACCTCTGACCTCTATCTTACCGCAAGTAAGATAGTCCCTAAATTAAATCCCGTTTCTCAGCATGTAGAATATATTAATTAAATTTATGTTTCCAGTAATTTCAGGTTGACGGAAAACAAGTTATCATCTCCTTTCGTCGATCGTAAGATCGGTGATTATTTAAATTCGAGGCACAGGAATTTTGATTAACACTATAAAATATTTGATGATCGGATACTCTGCTTCTTACGTTCTAAGGCGTTAGGACTCCAATTAGAGGGTAAACTGTAGAGGGGAAATGAAATAACCGCCTTCGTCGACGAAGGCTAAGGATACATCGCAATTTAAATCTGATTAGCGTAAGAAGAATTTTCTGCCTCATGCTTTCTATCAAGAGTGAAAAGTGTTACTCTTTTGAGAATCACAAGAGTGTGTTTGTGGTGGCATAGTATATTATGGATAAAACAGGAACAAAAATGGTGTCACGAACAAATCCGCATTTGTTATGAGGTTAATGGACAAGTATCGTTATTAAACGGAGCGCGGCGTAGCGTAGAAGGTGATTCTTTTTTACTCACATTTTATTTTTCAAACACGTTCTGAGAGCTTAAAAATAGTTTAACATAGAGAAAATACGAGAAAATTTCATCTGTATGAGGTTTATGGTGGTGTCGTCGCGAAGAATGAAACGTAACGATGGTATCAATCAGTTATTTCACCTTTAAATTTCCTCTACAACAAGACTCTTCCAACTGCTCTGTAATAAAAACAAAAATTCGCTTAGAAACTATCGTCGAAAACATGACAAATTACTTTTTTTTCGCTTAATAACCGCTAACTTTCAACAATTTTAATTCACCTAATTTCCTGATTATTTTATTGTCGCTTTTGATTACGATTTTGATACCGTTACATTTCTCTCGAGTTATTTATATGTACGTATAGGTTCGTGGGTTTTTGCGGCGATTGGTTGTTCTCAGCATGATGATTCTTCAGGTCGAAGATGAACAGTTCGGGTCAATTTCGACCTTATGAAGCCTACTACAACGTATGCGAAACGTCGTAGCTACGAGCTACTACCAACGCGGTGGAGTCCGGAATCATCATGCTGAGAACATTTATATGTATATGTTTTATAAGATATTCTTACACCCATGGGGACCGCATCATTATTTTCTCGATGGGCATCAAAATGTGCCGCTCCGCGCTGTCTAAGAATTCTCCCTTCGATTCTTACTTCTTTTAAATCGCTTCGCTACTCGTGATTCTCCATCAAATAATGTAAGTACACAGCTCACTTAAATCATACTAACAGTTTGAAGGACTTTCTTAAATCTTTCGCTCCGAAAACTTTCACAGTTCATCTAGCCAATTGAACCGTACTCTTTCCTTGATTCCCTCCTCCTTCTTATCCAAAATAATTTCACTCCCGAGCAATCACACCCCTCTTTCCTCTCCTATATCTTTCACTATCCAAATTCCGCATACTTCACCAAACTTTCACCCTCACCCAGGGCGTCACGTGCAGGCCCTCTCTCCTTAAGAATGAGTGACGCAGGCAAAACCCTTTCGCGAGGAAGAATGGGCCAGACTATGAGACATGGGGACGTGGGAGTGGAAGTGGGTTTTCGGACCCACACACCTCCCAATAAGTCCCGGCTCTCTCTTCACCCAATCTCCGCGCCATCCATCACAATCTCACCGAGGAGAGGGGCTTCGATTCCATCCTTTCCTATCCATCCCTAACCTTTCGTTCCTCCCTTCCGACGCTCCCTCTCTCTCGACGTCCTCTTATTCCGCCGCAATTTGCATCTTTATGGGCGGACGTGTTAGGTCTTTCGCATCGGATATCCGAGATTGCCTCTCTTTGCCGTGCGAGGGAGTGAAGAGTCTCTGGGGACCGGGTGACGGCGCTGGAATTTTGATACTGTTCAGGAGGCTGCGTCAACTCCTCTCCTCTTTTTTCCCCATCGCTCTTCCGCGTCTTCACACTCTCTCTCCTGTCCCTTTCTCTCATGCGAGCATTATTTTAATTATTCCAGCTCGTGTTACTTAATTGGATTCAATTTTTGGATCTTCTGTATTCCTGCAGTTATTTTCATCAATATGCGGGAGACAATCACCCCCAGCCCCAAAAGACTGGACACCCTGTGACGAAATATACCCATTTAATGGCCTTATTAATTAATATTTCTTTCATCGACAATTTATCAACAATCGTAACGGTTTCGACAATATCGGCCTCGACTGCGGGTACGTGATGGTGTGACTACTATGTTGGTATATATTTTATTTTAAGTAGTATTTAAAAGTGCTTCGACAACTAGGGTAATTTCACACATTTGGTCCCCACCGGGAATCGATCCGGAACCACTTTCACCAAAGGAGATCACGCTACCCACTAGGCTATCTAGAAGCTCGATAAAATTTGTACGTTATTCTCCTTTAGGGTAATTAAACTTTTCGTTTCATTTAGTGAGTAAATATAATATTTAAATTAACCCAGGAAAGAAATTCTATGCTGCGTGTTTTAATGGAAAGTGATAGTAAAGACCGAGGATGGCCAATTTATGGCACGCGTGCCGAAAGTGTCACGCGAGACAAATAATTTGGCGCGTATAAGTTCCAAGGCGATAAAATTGCTATAGATTCTTAACTGAAAATTTAAACTCTGCAGGAAATAAATGTAGGTGCCATTTCTTAATTATGTTGATAAATAATTTCTTTCGTCGATATAAATACTTAAAACTCATCATCGATGTAACATCATAGATAAAGTCAGTATCTCATGTTGTGGTGTGGCACTTCATTGACGCAAGAGTCCTTAATTCAATCACATTTGGCACTCTTCAGTCACAAGGTTTACCATCACTATAGTACCTAGTATGGACACTGTAGTTATAGAAGTTTTCTCCGTTACTAGTGTATGTTTCATATAGTAGAATGAATTAATTATCTAAATATAGAAACTTCTGAAAATAGCGAATTCATGTTTAAATGAATTTTAGGAACTTTTCATTTCCCAACTTTTCCACTTGGCTATGCAGGAGCACCACGTATTTTGTTTCTAAGTGTGACGTTACTGAGGGTTGTCACTAAAACTTTAGTACTTACTAGTAAGTTAAAATCAACTTAATGAAAGTACTTATTGTTTTGTGTAGCGAGCAGTTAAAATTTCCCATCGTTATTATTTGAGACGCATGACATTTAGTAGCGCAGCAATTAAGAGGCCCAATTAATTCCTGTGCTAGGAGGCGATTGCCTCGTTTACGTCTGACTGAAGTCAACCTTGCTAACAATTGGGGCAATTATATCAGCGGGGTTTTGTGGCAACGTAACCTCTACTGTTGTGGGAATCCTTCGTTTGACACATCAATGTTAGACTCGCTAAAACAATACGTTTAAGATTGTCAGAGAAAAATATTACCCGCATGTTACACATACATTCCCCTCATCTTGATTACTTTGTTGTTCAACAGGTGTGCGGGAAGACGACAATAATAGATAAGTAATGGTCGGCTGCTTGATTTTTAAGGAAATTACTGCTGAGTTTGTTTGGCAACGAGGATAGAATGCTTGACAAAAATGTTCTAAGAGTAACAAAATTGTTTTAACGTCTACGCAGATTAATGAAATCCTATTCTTACCCATTCTAGTGATATCCATACCCTTAATGAAAATATGCGTGGAATCTTAAGTTAATTGTAACGTAAAATTAACCGTTTTGTGAAAAAGGTTGAATTATACGGAAATGGGAAGAAAAGGATATAGAAAACCATGAAGAGCAATAGATTTTCGGGCGTATACTGTATAAGAGAAAACGGTATAAAAGAAGCGATTTGCAATTGATAACTACCGAGATCGGGAAAGGAATAAAACAGGGAAGATAGAATGATTGAAGGCATCCTTATCAGGTGAACAACATCCTTTGATATGTATTCAATTTCTCATTAGTTTATCATAATATTTCAGTTATCTTATAGCTTGATATTATAAGAAAGATCAGAATACCCGACAATTTATCAAGCAGCAACCTGACTCAGAGTGCTTGTTTGTAACCATTTTCTTCGAACGTCATCAATCCATCCGTCGAGTGATCTTAGTTCCAGTTCGTTTCTAATACTCAAAAAAGGTTTTACAGACATTTCCCGAAGTAATAGGCGTAAAATACCTAACGCGCCGGGGAATTCGTCACGCGCACACCTACGTGCCTTCGTCGCATGGTGAGATGGCGACAGCGGTGAACAACATGGGAGAATGTCACCGTTCGCATAACGAGGGACCAAACTGCACACCCGGATATTGGGCAGATAGCTCTCATGTCGCAATTCCCCGATGTTAACCTCCCGTAATGAAACGTGTGACACGTGGGTAAAGTTGCAATTAAAACTGGTATGTTCCGTTGTCCGACATAAACGGTGATGTTCTTACAGGAATATATTTTGTCAGAAATGGTACCAGCGGTGGTTATCATGCTAAATGACTTATGCACAGCAGATATTCTTAAAAATTTTAAACTTCCATAATTATCGCATCTTATTATAAATGTTACCAGCTGAGATCATCGTGCTAAATGACTAGGCGCAGCAAATATTAGTTAATAATTTTCTAAAGTTCCATAGTAATACAATGTTTAGAAAATAGCAAAACTCGCTCTCGAAACCCGCATTTCATTTTATGCTAGTCGGTTGATAGATTAAGTTCCCTTTTAATCACGTCTATATTCCACGATCAAAAGTCTTCTCAGAAAGTTTAATTACTCTTTAACGACCTTGCTAACGAAGATCTTTTCCTCTATTCTCCTCAAGAAAATACAATTTGTAAATGACCAACGATTCCTTTTCATTTTTGCTAATTAACTAAGAGAATAATTGATTTTTTAATTTAATAGGATTCGGAATCTTATTGGAAATAGTTGTACCTTAAACATCTACTGCTACCTATTGGAAATAGGTAGCAGTATGTCATTAAGATACGATATGTACATATGTCATTAAGATACGAATTCGCTTTGCTAGCCGATGAATCGCCGCAGTTCATAATTTATCCGTACGGTTAACAGCTAACTTTTGGTTTATTTGAAGATTTCCAAATTATAATAGAGCAGTAAAGGTTGCAGAGAAACCGTCCGAATGGAGGTCACATGAATTGAAACGCCTCCCTACTCGATACCTACACATACCTCTTCAACACAAGTGGATGAGAGGCAGGCCCGCCACCTGCTTAGCTTCTTGGGTAAACATGACCACACTTCCCTTACGAACGCACCGAAATGGGTAATATTTTCGACCCGTTTTGTCGGAGTGCTTAATAAAAGGTGTTGGAACTCTTTTTTCGGGCCAAAGAGGCGATGAGCGCCGCGTTTCCAGTTGCGAGGAAAACAGCGTTATATTACCCGAAATAACACGTTTAGAGATAAAATGGGAAGGGTCTCGTTGCTGGGTTAATGCCACGGTAGCGAGCACGTAATGTATCACGTGTAGTGGGCGGTTAGATGGGCCATCGCTCACTACCCGTTAGACCGTGAAGTGGCGTCGCCGTGTCATTTCCATTCCTCCTGCGCTCGCAGGGTGGCGATTACGTATAGTTTGTGTATCACCGCACATCCGGTACGTGTCCGGGGAGTGATCGCAAAACGGGGCCCCCGGAGATGCTCGGGAAGGCGGAAAATGGGAAACCAATTATTCCGCCTCCTCTAAAAGCGTTCTATACTTTTTTGCCCGGTCGTAGAAACTATCCGATAAAAAATAAGTGCTATGACGTCGTTGTTGGTCTGAGGTTTCCGCGAAGACTTTCGTAACAACCTTGGGTACATATGTGGTTTCGATAGCGGCCGTTTCGCGAAGGCGATTCTGGTAAATGGAAAAACCCCGAAGTTATTTCTGTGACGCCGATTTTGAAAAGCCGATTGCCAATAAGAGTTTTTTGCGGAGAAAATCGGAAAATATACTCGTGGATTTGGATCCGGGGTCTGAGTGGCGGAAGAAGTGTTGCGTGATGGTCTTGCATCTGCGAGTGTCTGTAATTCCGTGAAATTTAGCACTCTATGTACGACGTGGTACGATTGGAAAGTGAAGTTTCAAATTCAATAGCTGATATTCGGGCATTTTCTTTAGTTTCAGAGCAGTTAATTTTAGAATGTTCCTGAAATATACGAACATAAAGATGTCTGTCTGTCTGAAAAAGTCTATCAACTACTTACCTTAGAACAGCCGCCGGTCTATAGTAGAAGATCCGGGTTTTAGTAACGGTCTCGACAGATTTTATCACGTCCATTTTTCATAAGGATACTTCTTAGATGAACATATTGCATCACGACTCATGCTTATAAAGTCAAGTCCATGTTTTCAATGAGTTTACGTAAATTCTTCTCTTGAAGGAGAAATGGACATGAGAAAAGTCTGAAAAGGACAGGACTGGGACTCGAAACCGGATCTTCCACTTCCCGGGTGATTGCTTTAGCCAATTGAGCTATCGTGCCATGACATGCCGTACGGTAGGCTTCGTGGGCAATTGGCATATTGGATTTTTTCATGTCCTTTTTGGGAATATTCCTAGGCATACACCATCATGTGTAAAGGTTTTTTCGCTTTTTTCCTTGTGTTTCTCTTTTAAAGGTTTCAAAGATTGGGAACGATCATTTCAGCGTTAACCTAGCCAGAATAATCAAGCAATTGTTGATATAATATGGAAACCATTATTAAATGCTATGAAAAAAGCGCGAAAACGAGAGTATAATTCAAAAGTCAAGATGAAAGAACTAGAGCAACCATCAACCTTGAAATACCTGAGACGTTGTTTAACTGGAAACCTGTTTGAAATGCGGATCTGAAGAAGAAGGGAAGTTATTATTTCGGTAAAAAAATTAGTAATGAGCAGAACTCAGGTGAGGGAAAAAGAGTATAT
Organism: Ladona fulva; assembly: GCA_000376725.2. Classification (NCBI taxonomy): domain Eukaryota; kingdom Metazoa; phylum Arthropoda; class Insecta; order Odonata; family Libellulidae; genus Ladona; species Ladona fulva. The sequence goes on from KZ308418.1 coordinate 368,268, forward strand.
CTTTAAAAAGGAAGGAGGGAAAGATATTGCGTAGGATTCTACATTAGGAGATATTGCTTTCGAGAAGAATTCCTGTAATCGCCCGCTCACGGGAATCTCTCCCCAGGGAGCTCAACATATATTCGTGCCTCTGGTAAAAACGGACTAAATAAACTCAGTCTGAAAGACAGCTGACTCACAAATTAAATGACGGGAGTAAACGTTGTAACACCTATCGAAGAATATAATTTATGTTTATTTCAACACACTGATAGCCAACGTAATATATGAAACTTCAAATCAACATAAAAGATAAAAGTTTAACGGAAAAGTTTTCTTCTCCTCCTTCATGATCTGATCTAATCCTCTTAGCAGTTCGGTATTCGTTGTTTTAAAATTCTTTGCTGTTTCGAGAAATATAGGTATGACTGCAATTCATTTTTGCTATCGTAGTTAATTCAATATTCAATGTTTCGATAATTAATGTAATGGAAACGCTTCGCTTTATAGTCAATATTCCCTGTAATTTATTAGTGAACAGAAATTTAATCAAAGAAATTAAGTTTTATATTAAATTAAATTTAATTACGGGCGAGTATTACGCGACATTCCCTTGCTTTGTATGATCGGAGAATGGTCGTACAACCATAGATAGATGGGAGGAATTGCCATGTTAGTTCCTCCGAATTTATTTGCGGTATTGATTAACAACTTAAATTTGCTTGCTGATCGCATGGGGGCCTTCACCCAACAAACAGCCATTAGCAGAGTATGAAGGTTGATTCGGATGCAATGAAAGATTTGACATGGTAACAAGGTATGACGAAGGAATATTTCTTAGATTTACATGCTTCATCTCGGTGAGCGATACAATGACATTCTATTATTGGTCATTTGGAAAATTCTGGGAGTTCAACGAATGACAACACCCTCTTGGTCGTTACTTGAAAGATTCATTGATTTATATAAAGTAATTGATAAATCACTTACTTATTTATTATTATTTTTTACTTAATTACTTACAAATAGATAATAATATTAAGTATATTACATATTAATTAATCATCTACTACTAGTGCCGATGAATTAATTATTTATTAATTAATTACCTACTACTTCTAC
>KZ308418.1:372754-450296 GCA_000376725.2 Ladona fulva
TGTGATGACATAACTCTTTTTTAGTTCCACAAAATATCTCTTTATTGGCAAACATTTTTAATTAAATATAATAATCATCACGCACGAAATACAAATAATATAAAATATTCTCTGTGGAACATTGGCAAAGATACTCCTGTCTTCACCTTTATGGAGTTCCACACTGTATTGGTTAAATCTATGGATTAGAATTTTTTCCGGTTAGGAAACATAGAAGTACACAATGACGAAGAATGAGAAATAATTTTGTCTTAGGGAACGCTTAACTAACGGCAAAGTTGCTCGTAATAAGTCTATTCTTGCTTGGGAGCAAAATGAGCAGTTCCCTGAAAATGGAGTCAAGCTTAAAAAACAACGTTGCAAAAATCCTTCTCGAATGCCATTGTATTAAAAAAGTGAAAAAGTATGCCAAAGGATGAGACGATCGGGTCGATGGAGAATTCAAGTTCCTGGAGTTTCCAATTTCATATATTTTATTTTTCATGGATGTAGCTCCGTAAACTTTCTCTGCCCTCGGTTAGACTGAAAGGTGCATTATTCCAATCCTTTTTCTTACATCCGAGAATTATTAAAATTTAGACCATTTAAATAAAATATGTTTTCCTATGAGTGTAAAAAAACCGAATAGAATCACTTTTGGAATCATAATTAAATCACCAATGAACACAATTATGCCATTATAATATAACTTCCTCTACCATACAATCTTTATTCGTCTAATGCTGATTTTTTATGGTTAACATCGGACAAACTTTTTCTTGATTTTTGTCCCTTAGCTTCTGCAAGCTCTTGTCAGTATTAACCAAAACAGGTTTAAAGAACGAATGACGTATTTTTCTCAAACAAAACATTCTTGGTTTGGAATTTCCCGAATAACAACTAAGAGGAACGTTTACTTGTTATTCCTACTAAAAAGGAAACGATGTTCCGTGCGTGAAACGTGTGGCAATAATGGGAAGCTACAAACCACTAAACTTTGATTAAATATAAAAACTAGAACACATATATGCCTCCTTAGCTCAGTGGTTAGAGCACTGGTCTTGTAAACCAGGGGTCGAGAGTTCGATTCTCTCAGGAGGCAAATTTTTTCTGCTATCCGGAAGAGCGGCAAGAGTGATAATTTTCTCGGTCAAGTGAAAAAGATTCGAAATGATTATTTGTCGCCGTTTGCCACAAGATAAACGTTGATTGGATATTAATTGAGTAGCATTTTCATATTTTAATATTTTTAGCTATGTCATACAAGATATAGAGTGAAATTAATGAATTACATTAAAACTTAATGGAATTATTCAAGCTTGCAAACTTGAACTCAAGATTACAGAATTCTCGGGAACTTCCTTCATAGCATTACTAAGATATGGTTCTGTATCATAGCTTTAATTGAATTTTCTTCTAGGTACAGTATCGATTGTAAAATGCTCATAATTTATCATCAACATAGTGGTAATGATCATATTAGGAGCTCATTACAAAGCCATTTTTGGCTTCATGCAGTGACGGATTATCTTTCAGAAAACATATCAAGGGAAATGGGAATGTTAGGAGGAAGCATATCTAATTTCATCATTAAATAATCTGACAAAACTTATTGTTCAACGAATGTAGACTTTTCATTACACACACTTACATAATAAAAGCTTAAGGAATAGTTTTAAGCAAATTCATAACCGCATATAACTGAAATAATATTTTACGAAAATAACCTATTAACATTTAAAATTGTAATTTCATATGATGATTAAATTGTGAAATCGACTTAGTCAGGTCCTATTACATTGAGGGCCACAGTAAAGAATTACAAATATTTTAGTAACAGCTCTGTCTAGTGTATTTATTCTTCTCCTTCTATTTGGTCAATGTAAACGAAAAATTAATTTATCTGACCATATCTGCATAACTTTTAGCCTCAAAGCGTTCAGTGTGGTAAACTTTGCAAATTTCTCCTCGACATAATTTAAATTTCAATATTAACCACCTTAAGAAAAGAATCAAGAACGTGCGGTAATTCATTAATCGCCCTTGTAGGCTAGATAACCTCATCGAATAACTCTCGACTCAATAATCCCCGTGACTTAAATATAGTACCTGAGAGGAGTAACGAGATCGCGGAGCGCAAAATAGCTCGAAACGACTCTCATGGCGCGCTTGCTTCTCGGAGGGAACGATCGGATAGTAATTCAATTCCCTTTTTATCCGGGGGATAAACTTCTTTTTGGTGGAAAAACTGAGGGAAGATGGATGGAGAGTACGAGGCTTGCGTGTACTGCTCTTGGTGTGAGATCGTCCTCCGAAGGGCGTGCTTTTAACGAGTGACCGGCGTCCGAGAAGAAATCCGCCGCTCTTTCACTGGGAAAACATTCATCTTTCCGCGGAAAGACTGTCTCCCGATGCCTCGGGGGTCTCTCTTCCGAGCACGCAACGCGGTCGAGGTCGCTCTCGTCCGATGATAGAGATACAGCGCTCTTCGTATGTCCTCTCCGCAGGAAAGAGGAGGCGGATATCTATTCACCTGCCACCTATTGGAACGGAGACGCCACTTATAATCGAAGGGATGACGCTCGCGAGCGTGATTTTGTGTCGCTTTATGAACCAATAATGTTGGAGCTACCTTCCGATTAAGACTTCTCCTCGAGTCTCTTTAAGGTGACCGTGAAATTCAAGCACGAGGCCTGTTCGCATGTATGAGGCTAGCGTGAGATTCCGGACGTACATTTCCTCGGTGTATGAGCCACTCCGAGAATTTTATATTTGCTGAAAGCTGTGAAAGTCGTTAGAGAGGAGGGCGATAAAATCACGCCGAGATACGGTTTTCTGAAGCAGGGAGAATGGGCACGCTACATCATTTGCGTAGCGTAAAATGCGATGGTGCTGTTATACGAGCTGATCATTTCGGTGTTTTTTTATTCTTTTTTATTTGCTTTTTAGGAATGGGATTGAAGCGAATCTCTCGGAGGAGGCGATAACTCGAGGCGCAGTTTTATATTTGAGCTTCAAAACCAAATTTGGGTCTCAGGTCTTTGTAGTTGTGGTATATTTTCTGCTTTACACACTTTTTTCGACTTGCTACTGCCTGGAGTATTCCACTTACGTAATCACACTCTCTTATGCATTAGTCATCAATTAAGGGGATGTAAAAACACTTGCTAATTACAGCTATTTATCTGCAAGTTGAATGTCAAATCCCGCCAACAATCGTTTATCACAATGTTGACCACGGAGAATGATTACATACAAGTAGAATTTCCAGCATATACTTTTAAATTAATTCTTTTATCCAACAAAAACAATTTTGTATTCTCACCCACAATACGTGCTGAGACGAGACTTGTCGCTATACATCTCGAGAATATGTTGTTGGTTATACAAAGAATAATTAGAATTTTTTCCGGTTAGGAAACATAGAAGTACACAATGACGAAGAATGAGAAATAATTTTGTCTTAGGGAACGCTTAACTAACGGCAAAGTTGCTCGTAATAAGTCTATTCTTGCTTGGGAGCAAAATGAGCAGTTCCCTGAAAATGGAGTCAAGCTTAAAAAACAACGTTGCAAAAATCCTTCTCGAATGCCATTGTATTAAAAAAGTGAAAAAGTATGCCAAAAGATGAGACGATCGGGTCGATGGAGAATTCAAGTTCCTGGAATTTCCAATTTCATATATTTTATTTTTCATGGATGTAGCTCCGTAAACTTTCTCTGCCCTCGGTTAGACTGAAAGGTGCAGTATTCCAATCCTTTTTCTTNAGTTAAAATAATGTAAATCTATTGTAAACTAAATTTACTAAAATAAATATCGACGGATAAAATCGACCTTCAAATTCCCACTGTGACGATTACAATTTATCTCAGAGACTTTATAGGCTCAAGATGCCGACTTCTGGAGACGTTAATATGGCAGTTCCCAAAGAGAAATGAACATGAAAAAAGTCTGGCAGAACTCGACAGGACTCGAATCCGGAATCTTTCCTTTCCTTAAATTGACAGTTGGGTGACTAATTCTAAGTTACATGTCTTCTGGATAGCAGAGCTGTATTTCATCAGACAAAATATAACATATGACTAAGTAGCACAGCAAAAAGTATGGCGTATGTCAAACTACGAGCTGTGGAGTATTAAACATATTTTTATCCTGAGATTGCTCTTGGGAAGGTAGAAGTGGTAAATTTTATTAAAGAATTATTTCACTCTAATTACATTTTTATTTTTCCGAGCGAGTAGAGGGACTGGAAAGGATTACAAGGTTCAGTTAATAAAATGCAGGAAGGCAATTTTTGTGTCCTTGACGCGTATTTATGGACCGGGAAAGTGAAAGAGAGATAGGTAGGTGAGGGATGGTGGTGTAGCTGCACTTTGGTTTTAATTGGATGAGTCTCAGGTGTACGACCGCTCAACGCAGCGCTCAAAGTCTCCTGATTGCCCGTGAAAATCCATTGGACGTGATGGAAATACGTTCCTTCTATTTGCAGTATACTTTCTTTCCCCGGCAACTGCCCTTTTTCCGCTCAAATGGTTAAGAGACTTAATGGCTAAAGGCAATCATAAACATCTCGATACTGCTCTCCCCTTTTGCGCGACCTCCTGAAAACGTTTAGAATATTCTCTTTGGAATTCTTTTGGGAGCTTTACTTTTTTAATCCACAGTCGCAGGTGAGAGTGTCACGAAGCGAATAATTTACGGAAACAAGTTCCGTATTATATTCCGTTAAAGTTGAATTCTGGCTTTAAGGAATTTTTTCATCGTTATTTCGAACGTGTTACTCACGTCTTTGTAACCTCTATTAATTTAGCTATGCTAAACTTGTTTTAACTTGCAATTTTACATAAAACTTTTATTAATGAGCATATAAATGGTACGCTAGTTTTCCTTTTTTGTCCCTGAAGTGTTTGTTTATGAGATGGGATTTATGATATATGAGATTCACAGTTGTACCCAGTTCGCAAGAAAGTAAGGAGTAATATTATATTATATTATATTATATTGTATTATATTATATTAATCAATGAAATTCCACCAAGTTTGATTCCGCTTGATTCTCATCGACTCACTATCGGTAGAATTTAGAGAAATTTAAAAATATTTTTTTTTGTCTTAAAATGGAGTATTGATGTAAGTTCAAGCGCTTAAGTTTGTGGAATTTTAGACTATAACCTGAATTCCATAAAAAATAGAATTTCATTCATCCTGCTTTTACGCCGTATATTGAAAATAATTTTTCTAATTGCTCAATACTAGCATTTATCATGCTTAAGGGTAAAAATCAAATCGGAATCTTGTTCCAAGGATCAGAGCTGTCATCAAATTTGAGTGCAAAATCACCCACTGTTATAAAAGTAAAAAAATTAAATCCCAAATGTATAAATAGAACTTGAGATCAGCATTAAAACTTGAAATAATTATCGTTCTTGTTTGCATTCTTTATCATTGATAATCGAAATAAAATTCAAGAGGGAAGGGGGACACAAGACATCGAAAAAAACTCATAACTTAGCTATGATTATGCTTATCCACATTTAAATTCTTACGCAAATTAGTCTTCATTAATATGCTTCAGCTAATAATAGTATGCACTCGTCTAGAGTAAAATCTCGAGTCGAAATGAACTGCGACCGCCGTAGGAGAAAAAGTAGGATAATCGAGAACCCGAGATGAAAATTGAACTTCCAAAAGCGCGGTCTCCCTGAAAAATGAAGTTTAGGACGTGCCCCTGGAAATGCTCGACATCTACCGACCCAGAGGAGTTCTTACTCGGCGAAACCTTTTACTACCTTTTTTGAGCCCATAGATCACAGACACGTGCAAATCCAGAGTGGGAGAAGAAATAACTTAGTGGAGCGAAGATAGGAGCCACGTATTTTTTAAAGCGGCGAGAATAGAATTTGTTTCGGAGCGATTTTTGGTTCCCGTGGGTGCATCTCGTGGGGATTTCTTCGCGCGCGCACACACTCCGTACATTTCTCCTCTCTCCGTCGTTTCGAGGCAATATATCTCTCGGGTCGTAGCTCGTATCAGGCTCCCTTTCTTTTTTCCCTCAGCCTTCCGAATATTTCTTCAGCGGGAGAGGGGAAACCGCCGCTGGCGCAGTCCACTCCTCTGGGATCGCTGTCTTCCGTGAACGACTCCCACCGCTCTCTTTCCTCCTATAAACCAGCTGTACTTCCATTTCAATGCCTTTGCTACCCTATCTTCTGTATCCTTCCTCCCCCTGCTTAGGGCATTTATTTCCAGTGTCAACATGCACTCAGATATATCCTCCACTATCAGATCGCTCGTGGGACAGCTTCCTTAGCCCTCATGCTTGCAAGTTGCTACCCGGACGCTACTTCCAATTAATTCTCATTTTTTTCAATCCTACGATCTAAATTTTTGACTTAATTTCTGTGAAAATTCAAAATGTACCGCTAGGGGTTTCATGATCTGATATGCTCGAATTAAAGTCGGTAAAAAATTTAGAGTTTTAATATGTAATCCACTTCTTCCGCTCTCACTTCGCAGAAACTAACATTGCTCTTCGTAAGAATTATTTTCAATTTTGCGGTCAATACAATTTTTTTGCGAAACTGTTTTTCTTTACCTGACGATATAGATCAGTGATTCCCAAAATAGGCGTTGCCGCCCCCTAATCGCCCTCCTCTAATTTAGGGGGTGCTAGACGGTAAAGAGTTTTATCCCACTACCTGTCACTCATCTTCTTCAATAGAGTTTTATTGGATTTATGGCATCAATACAACATCAGAAAATTTTCATACATTAATTTGGTAGATATTTTCATCACTGCAGTGTTTAATTTCCTTTTTATCTTTCTTCGGCTATGGCCATACAGATATTAATTCTCATAGATTCTCATATTTGGGGGGCGGGGTATCCAGGGAGCTGTAGCATCAAAAAGTTCGGGAAACACTGATATAGATTGTAGTTTAAAAAATTAAAAAGTTCTAGCTCAGTTCTCGAGCTAAACATTTTTTGTTGAAGCCGCAATATCGTAAAATCGATTAGGATGAATAACATTTCGAATTTCATCAGCAGAATTTTTTCCACAAACTGTTCTGACGAGGTACTTGGGTAAGAGATCCTATCGATATTTTCCCAAAATCAACTATCGTGGTGAGTTCAAAAAATTCCTTATTAAATCCCTCGGTTAGTCTTCCCACTGAGGATATCGGCGAGTCACTCTCAATGTAGGTAATGTAAGCCGCGAAGCAGGCTTAATAAAAACTGATGCAGGAAACTGTAACCAGGTATTGATTCGTCCTCCGTTTGAGCTACGTCAACGGTCGCAGTTAACTGATAAAATCTTAATTAAATTTCCCAATGACGTTATAACACAAAACGTCATCGTTATAGGATTCATTATTTTATATCAAGGAGTATCACATCATTGATCGGCGAATAATGCCAATTCCGTGATTAATATGAAACGAACCTTAAAAATTTATGGCCACGGTATAAAGTTTCGAAAAATTATTTACCCATGAGTGAAGAGGTTATGCAATAACTGATATCTTCATTTTGGCTTTATTGACAGAATATTCTCTGTTTCCGACTTGTTATGACTGTTCAAGATACGGGACACTGAATGTTTTGCACTGGCACTGACTAGTCATTCTTCCTGAATTGGACTTCCCCATTCCATACGGTAGGAGTAAAAGTTACACTTAATTCTTCCTGAAGTTTCGTGAATGAATTTGGAAATGTAAGCCCCAGAAACTGTTAAGTCCAGGTTAAACGTGTAAATTACGGGCCCCTATGACTATTTGTTTGGCTAGCTTTTCATTTTCTATTTATTTTCCGGCGTTCTCATAAATATTTATTTACTGGATAATACTGGAGAGAGGTAACGATTAACAGTAACAACGGACGATCAAGTAACAACGAAGGATAAAATCATACGGTAACTAGGAAGCCTACTTTCCGGGGCTCGAACCCCAGACCTTGGAATGGTAGGCTATTGTGCTGACTATTTTATCACGGAGGTTGGCTTCGAAAATTAAAATCTTATTAATCATGAAACATTTATAAACACAAGCACCCCTAAACATGGTAAGGACATCTGGAAATCGTCTTTATTTTCTGCCAACCTTCTTACAGCTTATTCTAAACGTAGAATGAGGCTTATTTAGAGGAATAAGGCTGAAATTTGATAGAAACCGAGGGCGACTCGGCCAGCGAGGAAGATATCGTTCACCGCTTCTTCGAAGTTGTGCCCTCTTGTAATTTAAGTCCTCGAACCCCTCGTGTGATTTACGTAGCTTGTGATTGGTCGAGTTTTGAGAAGGAGCATCAAATATTCAGTTTTTTATCTGAAGTGTTCGCGAACGGGCGATGGCTCGCTGTTAGTCGAAGCACAGAATAACCCAAATTTCCTCATAGAGCACTCATTAAAACACAAACTCAAACAAATCAAAATCTGTGGCAGTAGTGATACGCTTAGGTGGAGAATAATTGTTGTTACAGGGTTACCCAATTCACCAAATCTCATCCAGTATTTACTCGAAGTAGTGCGTCGACTCATAAATCCTCATCTTCGCTTCCTGTGCTACGTTATGCAGAATACGTTGCCTCTGTGACATGCCTTAGTGATGTCGTTGTGTAATACTTCAGCGGTCTAAGAATTAGGTTAATACGATGAAGATCACTTCAGAAGTGTTCGTTATGGTGTAATAGGATGTATGTGAATAACATATATTGCAGTGATACGGTATTAGTAAAATCTCAAAGTGAATCCTGGGCCCTAATGGATGAAGATTATCTAAATGGCTGCCCCTGCGATGCATCATCCTATTTTGTGAGTAATTTCTCTATAATGTCGCAAGTTGTTATGTGATTTGCATTTTCTATGTGAGGTATGAGTGATACATCGTGAGCACTACTGAAAACGCAATTTTCGAAGCCAGATTTAGATCTTTCCCGAGGTTATGGCATGAATGGATAGTTGCTATTACTTTCTTTTTCCTGATGGTATAAGGCGAACGCTTCAGATAAATTAGGTAGTTCAATCTTTTTGTACCCCCTGACATATGGCTGCTTACAAGGTATTAATGTAAACTTAATGAATGGAAGTATTGATTAAGGGTTGTAAAACTAAATTTCCATGGTAGCAACGAGAAAGTTGTAAAATTTGTAAAGGGATTGGAAACAGTACTTACAATTAGATGGTTGAAAGTACCATCGATGCCTTGAGATTCGACCCAACATATTGGACGAGATACTTTGCTGAAAAAAGAGAGTAACTATATGATGGTTGATAATAATTTCATGATAACAGAAGAGAGCTGACAAAAAATAATTTATTTATACAAATATTTGTTATATATGCATATTTATTAGCATAAGTTTGTATATTTAAATTACTTCTTGTCAACTTGCTTCTGTTGTCATATCACCTGGTTAAGGCCCAGAGTATCGATTTAAAAAATAATTTCATGCACGGGACAATTTAAAGGAATCATTCTTATAAACTAAAATATCAAATCAACTGATTGTCCTTGAAAAGGAAAATTATGAGATTACTGTATAGTTACGGAAGTTCTTTAATCAGGCCAGTTGGTAAATCTCTTACTGTAATTTCAACAATACTTTTATATAGCCGACCGGTCTTCCGCGGAAGCATTACAAAGTGTATCGTGGCTCTCCACAAAGTTCTTCCCAAAGCGTTTTCATACAGCATTATCGACATCACTTATAATAATGTGAGTTAAGGACGGAGTACTAGCTATTTACCTTGTTATCTAAAAAATAACCAATGTTTTCAACAGAAAAATTGATGGGTTCACAATGCAAAAGGGAACCGGAAATGGTCGTTGGATGCAGCGCGCTCTGGTAGCAGAAAATGGAGTTATACTTTGTTCCTTAATGTCGGTTTCTCTGTTGATGGTCTAAATGTCGTGAGTAGTTATTCGTTTTAAAAGTCAGGCCCAATCTCAAACATCAGTAAGTAAGAAGTTTTTCTCATTGTATTATTTAACATGAACTTATTTTCATTCCTGTAATTTAGATACGATATTTGATGAGGGACCAGAACTGCACGACGCGTTGTAGTTCCTTAAGGAAAGTGAAAGATTCAAGTGAAAAATTGTTCCTTAAATATGAAGTAAGTTAACATGAAAAATACCTGCTGTGCTGTGCTGAAAATTGCAAACTTTGATTTAATGTAATTGTTAGTTATGATGATATGGAATGGTATATCTTAAACGTTGGTAAGATTAGGTCCAGAACATGGTATGACTGGCACACGATGTCAATTGTAAGTATGAGGGAAGTATTATGAAAACTATTAACTCTTATACGAATATGAAGTTAGCACAATTCATAAATTACGTCTAAACTTTTTATAATATCTCACTTGGATTAGTTAGCCAGAACACATGTCGTATTGGTTGTGTACGGCTTGCTACACAATATATTATCGATAAAATACTCCATAAAGAACGTTTCATCGTCCGCTGCCAATTGAAGCTCAGATTCAGCATTTTGAAATATTGCATTTATTTAAGCCATGGAACTATTACGATTTTTCTTTGATAACTGGATAAATATATGTTTGCGTTTAAGAGTATCGTTTCATAGTGATGCTTATGACTGGATAAATTTATTTGATTATAAAGGTGGTCTTATTATTTGAATTGTTTATAATTTTTATTAAATTGTATTTTACAAAAAAAATTGAATAATTTGGATTTGAAATCCTGTCTTTTAAGTCATAGGTGGACAAAATATGTATATTATGCCAACCTAATAGAGATACAACCAACAGTTGAAGTCTGTCGCGTGTCCATGGCAGCCATCTTGTTAATTAGCTGCTATGCACTAATATTTTAGTTAGATTAAGTGCTGATATTGTAAAAGGAAAACTTTAAGGACCTTCGAAATTGGTGAGTGTAAATAAGAATTCTCTTGCGGAATCTTTTCTTCAACAAGGCAACAGTGAGACGTATAACTTGCGTAAGGAAAAGTATATTCATTTATTCCTATAGATGTAACGTTACCTTACGGAAAAATATTAACTATTGACTTCTCTACGGTAATATCGAATTTAATATAAATATATTTACATTTCATTATACGAAAGATAATTTAAAATATGAACTACGTAGTAGTATTGTTAAAAGTGCTTCGACAGCTTTTCTTTTGTAAGCCAATTTCGAACAATTCCAATAATTTACGGTGTAATCTGAAGTGCTCTATTTTGTCAGTAAGAAATTTTAACTTTCTTACTTAATCTCAAAGCTGATGTCCAATGGTCGTATTTCGGAAAAATTACTAAACTTAGTTACTTTGATATGATTTTATTACTGCTCATAATAATAGCCACCCTTATGAGTGCTTTTCTTCTAATTAATTGGATTTATATTATGAATCTTATGAACTGAACAAGTAACAGAATGTGCAGTTATTTTAGCAACAGTGGTAAATAATGTATAGTAATTATATCAAGTGATAGTATCAACAGTAACTGCCACCGAGCATCAACTAGAAACTCATAACCATGAATTATGTACGCAAAACCATTTTCTCAAACAATATATTTCCCTCATGCTTATACTCGTACGTCACCGTCCACCAAGTTCGGTTGATAGCATTTTTCATTTAATTGATTGAATTATCTTTGTATACCTCACGCACCCTTAAGTATTAGTTAAGTTTTGAAAGTCTCAGAGTTTATTCTAGTTTGATCAACAGCGGAATTTTCATATTTGAAAAATAATGATCTACATCTACATCTACATTAGTACCCTGCAAGCCGCCTTTTGGGGTGTTGCAGGTGGTGCAAGCACCATGAATTTACTGAATTTACTTCGCTAATCTATTACTTTCGCGTATCGTTCGCGGAAAAAATGAGTTCTTGTATCGATTCGTTTTAGCATCTATTTCTCTGATCTTTCTCGCAGTGTCTGAACGGCCTATGTAACATGGGGGGCGCATTATGTCAGCTACATCATCTACGAACGTGCTTTCTCTAAATTTATCAAGGAGATTTAGTCTTTGTCTAAGCCTTCTATTTTCTAAAGATTCCCATCCTGCGTCCTGAAGCATTTGCGTTACACTCACTGTCTTGTCGTAACAATTCTTTACAAAACGTATCGCCTTCCGTTGCACTTTTTCTAATTCCCGAATACAACACTTCTCTGCAGGGTCCCATACACTACACGCATATTCCAAGTGAGGCCTGACTAACGCAACGTAACATCTCTCACGGACTTTTTCATCGCTTCTACCGACAATTCTCTTCACAAATCCAAGTTTTCTAAGCGCTCGACCACATATTTTATGGATGTGGGTACCCCAGCTTAAGTTACATGATGAACAAAGGATCATGAAGATTACTCAATATTCGAAGTTACCGCTGGAACGAGTAGGGTAAAAGTTTGCGGCTTTAATCCTCTCTCTGCAGCAATTAACCAACATATTGAAAGATTCATAAAATTCGGACTTGGCGGAAATTTTCCAATTTCCTTCTCATATTCGAGTAAATATTCGATTTCACAATCAGTGATACTTATTATATAATTGTCTTTTTAAGAAGATTTTTTTAAAGAATTATGGAAGAAGCCTATGGAAGGTGGATTATTTTAGAAAATCAGTCTAAAAACTGGAAAGAGAAATTTGCTATTCCTTCCTTTCCAGAATCAAAATTCAAATAAATATTTGAAATAGTTAACTATGGTACTTTTTTCCTCTGTATCAATTGTGATTCATCCAGAGATTTGTTAGTGAGTTGCTGTTGACCAATTTTGAACTCGTATTTTGCTTTGAGTGAGGATCATTGTGATATTTTTTATTGAAAGTAGCATTGCCCGGAACATTTATAATTGATCAAATTCTGTCAAATCATTTGATTCAATTGTCATTTTTATAGTACGGCGATCCTATTAAATATCTACGTATATCTATCTAGAATGCTTTTAAGCAACGGAAAAATCCACTAAACAGAAAAAATATAATTCATTGCAGTTTGAGAATTACACCTTTTATTGGTTTTTTATTTGCTATTTATTTTGTTTCAGAATAATTCACTAGATTTATCTTTAGAAATCCTCTTAAAATATTTAAATTTGACAAAATGACATTCCTATTTGTATCACACAGACTTTATTTTCTCTTGGGGGATGACATAATGTGCAAGCTGCTAACATCTAGGATACTGAGAAGGTGCAAAATGACCTTAGCCGTCGAGGCACCTTCATAAATAAATTACTACTACTTGAGGTATTTGTACACACTTGGTCATAATTTACTATGGTGTGCTAGGAAGTAGTGTGGGAACACTAGTTCGAAGACTGGATTACCGTAGAACCATAAGTTCCTCCTGACTCATTACATCTTATCAAGAGAACCCTTGTCATTGATAAGTTACTTTGCATGCATACTCATTTTATTTCCTTTCTATAATGAGCAAGAAAAAACAAAATTAGCTTGGTATCAATATTACTCCTAGTTTTGTAAATACTATCCTTAGATCTACTGTTATTTAATTATATTAATCATCGTCTGGAATTACCTTATTTGTATAGTGACGTAATTACTGTGTATTGTAGCGTGTGACTTGAGGAGTTCTTTAAGAACTTATGAAGTTATTAACTAAACGAACTTGTTAAGGTAGTGTACTACGTATGAATGACTTTTCTCAGAATAAAGGCATTAGGATTATCGATTCATTCCGTTGAAAACTAAATAATCAACAGAAGGTTAAGCTCTATAAATGCCAAATCATTTTCTTCACGTTCAGTCAGCTTCACTTTCCAAATCGTTGGCGTAACATTTAATGATTCTCAACGGTGTTAAGGCATCACCTCTTCAAATTTACTGCTGCAAAAATTATATAATCTGAGTGCACGGGGAGTCAAATTAAGCATAACATTTGAATAAGTGACATTTCATACTACGCTATTTTTTGGTCACCACTTCTAAAAAATACCGTTGCTGAGATGAATGCATGTATAATGGGTTCCTACTGGATAACACTCATTGCAAATATTACTATTGTGGATGATATGTTCGATAGCTGAATGATATGCAATTTGAAAAGAGTTGTCAACGTTTTTATTTATCGCGCTGCGAAATTCTTCCTGGACAAATATAAGTTAGCCGGCAACACGCCAACTTACCCAGACACGTCAGATACCCAGCTTACAGATATCAAATAGTGTTTCAGAGATATTTTCATTGCTTTTTGCGAATCCGGTTGTAATTGTACTTATATCGCACGCAATATAGTTAGTGTTTTCTCCATATTTTGAATTATTTTGTCTGTCATAAATTACTGTATTTAGTCTCCAAATTTGTGTATTGGTCTTGTAAATAGATTTAATTCTGTACCATTACTCCTGTTACACTTCAACAAATGTTGTCCAAGCCTCTAGTTTCTTTTTCTCTAGATTTCCCTACCTTGTCATCATTTCGCCAACTCTAACACCGGTCTCGCAGGAGCATTCTGGTCCACGATATCCCGTATTTCTCCCGTGCACCTTCTGCATCGGACATTCAGCCTGGTAGTTTCTTTCCTCCCGCTCCTTTGGTCACTCCGCACCCCTCTGCTCCCTTCCGCACCCTCTCAGCCGCATGCGGGGCTGAATGCTATTCCAACTTTGCGACACACACTATGGGACACATACACACGTGGGGATACTAACTTACCCGTTTCTTTCTCCCGATAAAAGAAAAAAGGGCGTTTTTCATATACGTTTATACGGAGGATGGGCAAAAGTAACAACCCTCGGTTAACTATTTACTCTCAGTTAGTTCCTAGAATTCCCTCGTTATATTTTGGTCACTCCGTCAATTCCTCAATCCTCAATAAAAAGGCTGAAAAAATTTCCGCCTAAGGGACGAAACATATTTCAAGTAAGTAGGAGGTTGCTTTTACAGTTTCGCTAATTTTTGCAGAGAATAATGTTGGCAGAAGCGTAGTAAGAGGAGAGAACTCCTCCGAAAAAGTTGAGCAACTTATGGACTCAAGTGCTCGTTTCGTATTAGATTTTATGATGCCTTAAGGGGAAAGATTTGATATTTGTGATTAAAATTTATGAAGTAGCGCTCGATTTTCCTAGTGGCCAAGATTTTCCTTGTGCAAAACATGCTTTTTCTAATCTAATAGTTCTAATGTCGAAGGGAAACTATTAGTTTCTTAAATACGGGGTAGGATGAAAAGGGAAGCAGGGTTTGAGATGTTAAGATCGGGATCCCCCGATCCTTAACTAAGAATGTTTGGCCTCTAATACATTTTACAGTAGGGGAAATTCTACTCTTAGAGTTAAGTGCAGTAAGTAGGTTTGCACACAGCAATGCAAGATACGAGGGATTTTCTACGACTTATATTACTTCCTCAGGCAAAAATCACTGAGTCGACGTGTAAAATTACTGAGGGATAGTATGAAAAGATTAAAATAGATGCTCTAAGTTGATCAAACCGTAGAGGATTACTCTTGAAGTATGACTGTCGTGAAGAGTTTTTAATAATTTAGGTATATTTCGTCGTCTGAATAGGTCAAAAACTCAAGAGTTCCACTTTTTCATGAATAATTTGCATTGCAACGTAATTGACTATGCAATTTCTTAGAATTGGCGGCGATAAAAAATGTTCACGGAACCCCAAAGTCGTTAATTTGTATAGAGGAATTCATTTACCCAGAGGAGGTCGATCACTCCCCATTCCTAATGACTTTCTAGATGCAGCTGAGGAAATGGCGAGATCAACATAAAACTTGATAGCGATTTATTTCTAAATTTATTTTCCATCTTTTGAAAATTTCACGGTGAAATGACATCTTATCAGTTAATAGGAGAAAGTTAAGATACTAATATTATTCTCACTTTGAGATGAATATTATGAGGAAATCGTTCAACTTCTTTCCTCCCCTTGGCAAATTTACACATCATCTCTTCCATAGAGGCTAAACGGTCTGCTAGGGATACAGAAGTTTCACGTTCTATATCATCTTTTTCCAATGATTTTCACTCAGTATCATTAATATTTTTAACATTAATAACTATTACGCTTGTGTTATCATCCAAGGTTCTTTTTAATACAGTCGGTCAGTTTTCATTTCCTTTTCAACTTTCTTTTCCATCACATTCAGGTGTTTAGGAAAAGAGGTTTACTCCGGAATGACATCGCCTACGAGATATTGGAAGTGTTTCTAAAGGTGATTTCCGTGAATTAAAATCGAATCTCATTTCTCAAATTTGTACGGTTACATCTTCCTGTATCATTCTCCGAAACATTTTACGTGTCTACGTTCCTCCTGATATAGTGATCGGTATATTTCTTAGAAGTCTATGACAGATTTCAACGGATTGCCATCGGAGATGATTGGCAATAAGGCGTCTTTCAAGTCCAAATTTTAGTCTATTGAAGTGAATATTAAAATTAATGTTCTTTTTTAACACATACACACAATGGAATGCCTTAACTAGGATTCGATCAAGGAAGTTTTGTTACCCTTCCCACCCAAACTACGCCACGTTCAGTTAGAAACAATGAACATTGTGATAATCTACTTCTGTAGGATAATTAATACACATCGTTGCGATTTAAAATACGCGCATTAATATGGACACAATAATTATACAAACTCTGTATTATCTTTGCGACTTAGAATGAACATTCTACAATAGTTATGTAGGTGATGAGGCGAAATGGTTGGTGCGAACTTGCTCTTAATTGCTTTAAGCTGTCATATTTTTAGGTCAACGCATTTCAAGGACTAACAGGTACATGCTTTTTAACTCGCAATTTAGCGGCGTTTTTTGCAGAATTGTAATGGAAATATTTAACTGTCTTTACCCTAAACAATCAGCAGCCATCTCTTTGAGTACATCATTTTTTCTTCATGCGAAATGACCGAAAGCTACCCACCCGTTTACCTAACAGAACTTGTCAAAAACACTTTTCGTCTATCCCTCAGCCTACGAAAACGTTTTTGACCTGAATACGTTACTAACAAAGAGTGAATTACAATCATTCGATTGTGACTTCGATTTTCCTCAAGTTTTGGAAGCAGGATCGGTTTTCAAACGCAGGTGTCTCCCGCCGATAACAATCGATTGAAGCCCTTCATATACATGCTACATATCGGTGGCAGAGCCTTTTATATTAATGTAACATGTTTGAATAATAAATAAAATGAGGGATAGAAGTTGATCGATGTGGATTTAAACCACTCAATAACACCTTCGCTAATTTCATGATCGGAATTTTCATTGCAGCGAATGATAGATTGACAAACGGCACTCGAAGTATGAGATAAAGCCGCGGACTGGATCCCTAGAATCCGGCCAATTATCATTCGGACAACGCGCATTTTAACACTGGGAGCTAGCACCGTGGTATGAAAAGAGAAGATTGATTAACCTCTCTCGTTTAAAGACAGTCCCGAGACGTTCATCCAGGTCGCAGTCTGCCCCAACACGATTGATTCAGATACGGAGTCCCCTTGTTCCATTCCTTTTGCCGCATACCGGGTCCGAAGAGGCTGCCTTGATGAGGTAGAAATTGAAAAGCAATCGACAGGAAGTTAATGAAATGCGGTCGATGGGCATTGATGGTTAATTTAATTTTAGCTGCTCAAGGTAGGATGATTATACGGGTAGGTGGTAATACTGGAGGCTGAGCGATGATTAGGGTTTCCCGATGTCTCGTATTAACGAAACTGTCCCTTATCATCCACTTGTCCCATTATTCCTTGAATTTCCCTTATTTAGGTAGATATAGTGGCCGAATAAACTAGTATCGCTTAACGTTCTTCATCAGTGTTTCAGTTTTGTTCTTGGGTGGTTTCATAGGTTCAGATTATGCGGTACGGTTTGCCCCTTATTCTCCCGGATAGCCAAGTGGGCAACGCCTTCGATTTCGGCGAAAGCGGTCCCGGGTTCGATTCCCGGTGGGGGCTCACGTGCGAAATGACCTTAGCTATTGAAGCACTTTTAAAAAAGTACTATTACTAGTTTTCCCCTTCTACCTGTGTACTCCTTATCTAAAAGACGTGTGATCTGTAATGAAATAAGAGCAGCTACCTTCTGTAAATGTTTACGATCTATGCTTGATGGTTTGGTAGCTAATGGGAAATTTGAGTGTTTAAATTGAATAAGTAGAGTTAATCAAAATGCATATAGTTAAGAATGATCCGTTTTAGGCTTGACTTTCATTGCGTAATTAGTTCTTCCAGTATTCTGGAGAAAGACTATGGGATTCCTACCTTAAGTTAGGTAGAAAATCAAATATGTTAAGAGATCCGTTGAGCGAGTTGACATAAGCGCCATATTATCTGAATTTTCAATACTGCATTCGCATCCATTGTGGCCGGTTGCTCCTAAAATTTGTCAAAGGTTCATTCAATATCGAAACGACTTTTCCCACACTGGGAGTTGAACCGGGCAATGTTGTGCGAGGAATGACGTTGACCATATAGCGTTACCATATAAAGGTAGTTACCATGTAAAGGTACATAGCTGTACCATATAAAGCGTTGACCATATAGTTGTGTAGGATATTATTATGCGAAACCTACTGATAGTAATAGCTAAACTTTAAACTAAAGAAGTTATTTCTATAAACTGAAAAAAAGAGGAAGAAGAACATTGACGAAAAACTCAAAAGAAAAACTATATTTGAGTTATCATTGAGGCTCTAAAGTTCAGATTTCAGCACATCCAGATATTTTTGTTAATAATAATTAATGAGAATCCCCCACTAATCCCTTTTTATTCTTTTTAAGGTATACATAAATTGCACTACTTATCACGTGTCAGTTTTCTTTCTCTCCTCTTGCTAGTTCCTCTACAAAAATGCTGTTATGAAAATTATTAACCCAAAGCAGTATGAAATCAAAGATTGAATTAAGATCCGTCATTGCTTTTATTTATCTCTTGTACTTTACTCCCACTACCACACGCCACTGGTGGCTCGCGGGATATGAGTCTAAATCTATATATTTGATATGAAAGTAACCGGACTAAATAAACTTATTTACAGTGAGTTGCCAAGTTATTACTTTAATCCAACGCATGCTTTTCTTTTGCAGTTTCAGTGTCAGCGGAATCCAGAATTGGAAAAAGAGTCGGATACCGCTTCGTTTGGTTGGTGGGATTGGGGTAAGTGAAAAGAAATATATAAATAATCCAATGTAAACTAGTTTCTTCTTTGTATATAACTTTAATGTATCTTTTAGAATTGTAGGAGTCAAGCTTTATTAATTTATAAAGAGTTTTATTATTAATTCAAAGTTAGTACCGAAAATGTTTGGATGTTCTATTAATCTCGGAGAGGATAGTATCAACTTTTTTTACCTCGTTTCTAGAAAGGAGTTCCATCTATCTTTCTATGACAGCATTTCAGTTGACCATCATTATATTTTATTTGGAGTAACATCTGTTGAAATCTCTCTCATTTTAATAAATTGCCTCAGTACAAGATGGAAAACCTACGTATTTAATTGTGTATGGTGTTCCAAGAGACAGGACCGAGCCACATTCAATACATATTTCATCACTTGTAGATGCTTTGCTGTGGTTGTTGAAGTAATTCCTCCAGAAATTCCGAAGAACTCCAACAGTTATCATTTTTACCGTTGATTCCCTATACATATTTCAACCTTGATTCCTTTTTGGCTTGACGTCTACAGAAATAGAACTAGAGCTTCGTTAGCGACTAATCTTGTTAAACAGATTACGCTTACCTCGAGTCGTGACCTACGTCCCGACGTTCCTCAAATGCCCGTGATTCTATAGTAAATTGGTGAACAATAGGAGAGACAGAGTTAACAATACAGGAAGTGCTCGGGAGGTAAGTTCGACGACCTTAGAGATGCGATTGATTCCGAGAATTCAATCAGAGCGTGAAGTGCATCTTCTTTTTGATCCTCTGCTATGCTTGCCTTCGTATTTCATCCATTGTATGTTTTTCTCGATAAAATTGCACTCTACATCTTCCTTGCCCTTTCTCTTGCTAAAAATTTCAACATTAGAGAACAATCATTTAATTTATTTCATGTGAAGGGTTTCTGAGTGTCTGGGACCATAAAAGCTGTTATATAATCATGCCATTCGTTATTCTTTTCTCATTTTAATCGTTATACTAAGTGTGCCCGTTAATGCTAATAAAATGAGCCAAAATTCCGTGTTAGGCCCATTATCAGTTAAAAGGCGAGGAAATGGAATTTTAAGATCGGAAAAAGCTAATATCTTGAATATTTAATATATTTTTCTGATATCAATGGCTTGTTTTGTTATTAATTTATGAGTTTGAAGTTTGATTTAGGATTCCGTATTTTTTAATTAGCAATTGATGGAAACTTGGCGAATAGTAATATAATGATGAGTGCTAACTGATACACAGTCATGGTCGGACTAATAATTAGCCCCTGTAAGTGCTATCGGAAGGACTCAGCTCTTTGATGGGCCCTCAAAAACACTGAGCTTCATAACTCCCGATAATATTTTTTTTTCAAATACTCATTGATGTGTGGATCTCTCTCGGTTTCATATTTTATAATTCAAGCGAGGACTTTATATATCTTTGGTAATTCCAAACTTTATGTCTAAAGAATATACAGCTTTATTTATGAGTTAATGATTCAGTTATTCTTCTACTCAACTTCTATTTAACTCATATAACGGAGATAAGTACGTATATTATTCATTGTAAATACCCATTTTGGTTCAATATTTTGTATATTCCGACAGCTGCGTGCCGTTAAATACCTCATGTTATATTATGTATTTTATAACTGTTGTTTTTGTATATATACTAATAACTGATGGTTATTTTTACTCTGATGAACCTTAATGAAGGCCTTCCACTTATTGTTTCGTTTCGGACCTGTAGTAACTTAAATTATAACAGTTATAATAATTATGCGACTTTAATAGGGAGGGACTGACACTGTCATGTCTCTTCTTACATCAAACCTTCGTCATATGAAGTTTAAAAGTGATAACTTTAGAAAGGTGTAAAGAAGAAAACTACTTTGTGGGTTTCAAAACCTGAGTAGAACTTAAGAAAAAATGCGCCACAGCAGAAAAACACCCGCAAGAAGGGGAGTGTGAAAAACCTGCGTAATCTGTTGATAGTTAACTAAGTTTTAAGGAAAAGACAGGTTAAATCACACCTGTAAAGCAAACAAAATGGTACATATATATTATTTCAAAACAAGGCAAAACAACCAGAAATAAATTGTCATAAAAATCAGAAAAGAACATTGTGATATACAAATACAACGGTTAATTCGTCATCGTTCACAGTTGTTGGCTGTGATTAGAGTGAACCTCGGAAGTTTTTCGGGGTATATCTTTCTTTAAATTCAAATATATTTTTAGTTTATTAACTTGCTTCGTCTTTTCATCTTATTATCTGAACCTTTTTAACATTAAACATACCTCGCATTTCCACACTTTTCGTGCAATTTCCCGCTCTCCTTGTTTTATCCGTTTATGCCTCCGCGGTTCACTTCGCGGCGTTTTCCCTTTTTACTTCTGCGGAAAGATAACGAGAGTGTTGGGATAGCGCTAGCGGCTCGGATCATAAGCTCCGAAGGGTCACGCTCTGATGGGAAAACTTTTCTGCATTTCACATCGATTGCGTTGCCCTTTCCCTCAGCTGCTGCCGCTAAACCCATAGTTTCACGGTTGATGAGAGGGCGACAAAAAACAGACGACGGTGCTCACGCCGCGAAGCGCTTGCGGAACAAACGAGGAGAGCCTCCGTCGAAATCACATCGAAGAGTATCTCGTACTGGTCTCGTGAAAGAAGAGAGGGACATTAAAGTGGGAAGGGGATCGAGGGCATTAGAGGGATGCTAACGGAGGTAACCGTCGATTATTTCTTTCGTAAGGCTAGACTAGAATCATTTCCACGAATGAAATTCACCATCTTCTTCTATCTCCCTTTGATGTCTGCGCTCAAAGATTGTAGGATATGGGGTGTTGTTCATGCTTTCATGGAGAGCAAGGATTCTCAACCACCTTTAATGGCACTTAAGAAAAGATTAAGCGGTCGAGAAACTTTTCAAGTTAAAATATTACGGAAAACAACAAACAAAAAGTTAATAAAATTGACTTCGATATTTCGTGTTGGTGGAAAAAATTATTGGTAGTACACATTTTTTCACTTTCGTATCAAAAAAAGGGTCCAAAGTGTGGTACAGCATTATCTCGCATTTAACAGCCTCAAACGGGGCAGGTTTCAATTTAACACGCTTTCAGTCGTATATGTAAGGGCAAAATGAAGAATCTAATTAATACATTTAAAATATAAAGAAATAATTTTAAAAATCACTTGATAACTTTGATTGACATCCTCAAGTGAGCATGTCAATCAAAAATTATGAAAATTAGCATTAAATTAGAATGAATGAATTAGGATTATAAAGAGAAGAATAAAAATTTAAACGATGTTGCCAAAACTTCGACGAAAAAAAGTCGGATTAAAACCTCTTGTCGAAGTTTCCAAGTGTTTTCAAGGATGTAATTTAATTCTTACCTCATAGTCAGACAAGTACATAGATCTTATTGATTATATTTTTTATACGAAACACAATTTTTTGGGTTTGATGGTGGAAAAAATATATAAATTCACAATTAAGGATCTAGCTGTGCCCTTCCGGAGTAACAAAGCTTAACCCATTTATTCGCAATGATCCTACTTTCTAAGAATTCTTTATTGCTGCAGAAACATCCATACTAGATATCTGCAGATCCGCAATTTATCCGACACAACCCGGGGATATCCGCAAAAAAAAGTTGCGGATCGGGCCGGATAATTTGTTCTTGCAGGGCGAAAAATCTACTATCTTTCGCGGATACGGATATGTAACTTGCGTATGCGGATTGAATACGTTTTCGGAAATTTGCATCCGTGCAGATTCTCGCTCGAACTATATTCTAAGCAATAGTACTGTTTTTGTGTTCCAAGAGTCAAATTTGGATAAAAGTTAAGGGAGCATAACAAAACATGATCAATCAACAAAAAAGCAGAAAAAGAAAATATGGAATTGAATAATGAAGATAATTCGCAGTTTCCAGTAAAATCTATTTTGGCAAATGGTTTCACTAATCTGTTATAGTCATGCTCAGAGAGGTGAATTTTTTCTATATATTAGATTGAAGTAACTGAGAATTGATGAAGGAGGATAGAATGCGGAGGTGGAGAGTAGAGGTATAGGACCCTGAATTTTTCCGACCCGCGGATATCCGCACTAGTAGTTGCGGGTCTGGGAATTTATTCTTATGGGTCGGATCGAGTTGGAAAATTTACCACCTTTTGCGGATGTGGAAATCTCTGTCCGAGAAGATTCCTAATTTCTACAGTTCTCATAAACTCCCTTCAATTCTTCAACGTACTTATACACCTTTTCTTCAGTTGCACCTCAACCACAGTGAATCAGCATCTTTATTGGTCTCCCTCTTCCTTTTGCCAACAAACATAAACAGAACCTTTCATCTATTTGAGTAGATAGTTGAAAATAACCTGTGACGCATACATTCAATGGAATCTACAGTAGTATTTCTCGCCAGGATATCCGCCATCAGTATCCTCGCATCACTTTATGTTTGCAACATTTTCAATAAGCCTCTAAAACTCGAATCTTCTACAAAGTTGATACATCTTCCAGTAATTCTTATGTTCAACGATGCAGGTGTTATACGAGTATGTACGATGCGGAAAGGCTCGGTCATGAAAGTTGCACATTGCAATCTTGTTGAACGAGGATGCTTATCGGTAACGGATCCCACATTTCTCTCCGCAGTATTTCATGCGTATGAACCTTTTATCCCGATGGCCTCCTTATCAGAGATGGAATTCTCTCAATCCTCATTCATATCGCAAGATCTCTATCCCGCCTTAAAATACCCCTTCGAGTTGCGATAATTAGCTCCGCAAAAGAACTTCGACTTTCAGAAGGGTAAATATCAACCTATACGGGGATTCAAGGGAAACATTTCCTAGGTTTCGCTTTCATGTTCTCCGTTAGGAACCGACGTCATACGCAGGGGTCAAACGGGAAAACAAAAGATAGTGGCCGGCCTCAAACGAAGTCACGGTCCGGAGCACGGAAAGCTCACCACTTTCCCATCCTCTACTCACACACGGCGTTCTCCATCACGCACCTGAGGGTAAAAGGGGAGACATAGCTGGAATTGCGAAAGGGTATAAAATAAGTAAATAACGAAGCTATCGGAGTAAACCAATGGATACACGTTAAAGGTTGGATGAGGAGAGCCAGAGATCCGGTCCGGAGATAGCGGAGGAGGAACAAACAAGGTCCCCTCTTGCCTCTCCCTGATGGACTTATTAGACAAGGTCGAGTGAACAAGAAGGGAGAGGAAGGATGGTGTACTAGCGGAGGAAAGAGATGGGTTTAATCGAATGGTTTTTAGTTTATGATGGAAGACCAGGTAGGAGAAAACACCAACTCGTTAGCTTAGCATGTTCCTTTTCCATCTGGCTCTCTCATAATTTACAATCCTCGAGTAGAACAAAGAGAAGTGGAAAGATGATTGCCTGGATGGCAGCGCGAAAATTCTTCAACGTTTTATGGTTAGTCATCCTTCGGTTTTGCGATGGAGGCTTCGCTGCCAAGCTGATAGAATGTCCGGTGCTCGAAGCCAGGACCGCGGAATGAGTTGTTTCATCCTCTCCCTGACGCTCATTACCGCGATCTTTTTATATAGTCACGAAGTGGTCACGGATTCACAGACTTTATTACCAATATATTTAGATGCGATCTTCCAATTAAAAGACTTGTGTTAACACAGGAGGCTTCTTTTTTTCGGAGGCTGCCGACTTTTTTTTCGACATCCTCGTGCTTTTCCATTATCTTATCTGCACATCGTCGGGAGATTGGTTTTTGAGGTGTTCCCTTTCTTTCCACGTCGATCGCGACGCGTTCCAACTCTACGGAGCATTTAAATTGCCGCGTGTATTTTTCTTGCAGAGGAATGGCTATTATTTTTGCCTTCATTAAATCTGTTTCGGACGTTTTGATTATACGCTGTACTCGTTCCCGGATGACCGACTATTTACGATTTCTTTCAGTTCGTTTAAAATACTCGTGGGGTGTTCTTGAGTCCATGAATATTTGTGGACGGAAAATGAGGTACATAAGATTGGATTTCCGTTTTTTAATCGGTGAATTTTTTTGGTTAGGCTCAATCTCCGGAATTGAGATGGTATTATTTTGAGGTAATTTACGTTTGAGACTTCCTTTCGAATAAGATGATTTCATCACGAATATATTTTACAATTTATTTCTTTCCTCGATGTTTTAATTATGAAAGCTTATATAATATTTACTTAGTCGTTGTCGCCCCCTAATTGTGGACACAATAATTATACAAACTCTGTATTATCTTTGCGACTTAGAATGAAAATTCTACAATAGTTATGTAGGTGATGAGGCGAAATGGTTGGTGCGAACTTGCTCTTAATTGCTTTAAGCTGTCATATTTTTAGGTCAACGCATTTCAAGGACTAACAGGTACATGCTTTTT
Organism: Ladona fulva; assembly: GCA_000376725.2. Classification (NCBI taxonomy): domain Eukaryota; kingdom Metazoa; phylum Arthropoda; class Insecta; order Odonata; family Libellulidae; genus Ladona; species Ladona fulva. Next base: position 398,240 of record KZ308418.1, read on the forward strand.
AACTCGCAATTTAGCGGCGNTATTTTAGTTACGGAAGCTATCTTGAGTACTTCAAGAAATGATCCAAAAGCCTATAATATTTTTTTCCTAAAAATAACTGCGAGGAAAAATTTTCTCTGTATTTGTAGCTTTATAAGTCTATCTGTATTTATTCAATAGTTTTTGAAATCCTTATTTCTTTTTTATTGGACATGAATGTCATAAACGTGGTCGGAGGATAGATGATTATAATAAACTACATAATAACTACTAAAAGATTTTTCACCAATCTTTGAATCTTTGGCTTCTTTGAAATTATCTACCTTTACTGTGACCTTCGGGCAGTTAAAGTAGATATATACGTATTATATAGAATGTATTACAATTATATATAGTTATTGAGAAGGAAAATAAATTGTGAATCGATAAAAAATATATTTTTTATCAAATTAATATTTTCGGAAAAATCGAACTTAAAAGTCAATAATATGAATTCCTTTCGCCGGAAAATTCAATTTGTGATTATTTTATGAACAACTTTTATATTTATGTATTGTCACATACTTGATGAATGTCCGATCTTTCAGTAGGCATGATCATATAATTTTTTCTTTTATGAGCACGATGCACAAGTGGCGGACAAGTTCGTTACTCTAATCCAAGAAGGATTAGAGTAACGAATCAAAATAATTAAAATTGGAAACGACAATGTGAGTTGATGTGGGGAATTTCAAATGGAGTTGTCGTGGTTATGATGGATTGGATGAAGGTGGAACAGACTGAGCGGACGATGGAAATTTGAATAGGGATTTTTTTGAATGGAAAACTTATTAATAGACATTAAAGAAAATTAAGGTCCTTCAGTCTTGCAGCTCAAGTGACTGAAACAAACATGCGGATTAATTCATCCGAGAAATCTGTCATCGTCCCACGATAACGATTTTTTTGAAGTTCACTTTTGGTATGCTCCTGCGAAAATTTAATATCTCACTCAAAATGACTTAAGGAAAATGAACTGTTGTTAATTCAAATGCAAATGTATTTTTTTGATTGAAGGCAGCATCCAGTTGGCAGTATATGTTTCTCGGTTTATTTATCTTCACAATTACTAATTCTTCAACTTCTGAGTTCTTAAGTGAAGCGAAGGTGCCTTGAAGGTCAATTCAAGTCGTTTTTTGTGGAATATCATTAAGACTGAGTAATTCATCTGGTATTGACGTAATTGATGATATATTTTAGACGGATATTGAGTGATGTGCATAACAGAGAGCCTATTTTGACAAGAAACGAGATTAAACCAATAAGCGTCTATATTAAATTGATTCCTCCCATTGTAAAAGCTTTAGTGTTGCTTATCCCGCATAGAGCTCCAATATAACATTTCTAAATTATGAAAATTATACCAACTTAAGGATATTTGGATAGGATTACTTTAATTTTTTAGCATTAAAATATTTTGTCTTAAACATTCCTGAAGCTTGAATCATTTGTTTAATATTAGAAATACATATTTATAATTTTTCCCTTCGGAGATGTGAATGAAAAAATAGCAATTTTTTCATGGATGGATGGATTCTTCTGTATTCAGATAAGGCTGATGTTATTCTGTTACATCGTACTGCTTTGCACAGTTATTTGGTATTATAAAAGGTGCTTAACTACTTAGTTGATAATGCGTCACTCGGTATTGTGACTAATTAGAAGGTACATCTCCTATTTAGTGAACTACAAATACGTAAGACAGTTCCAAATCGAAAGCTCGTGGTACACTAAAAGAGATTTTTGTTATATAAAAAGCCGTAGAATAAAGCAAATAATTCAATAAAAGAAATACTTTGAATCATCACCTATTTTCCCGCTCGTTGCATAAATGAGTTCGTAGAAAGGCGTAGGAATCACTGGTGAGGAAAAAACTCCAGAGAAAGTACTAAGAGGATCGGCTGTGGTCGTTTTACGAGTGGTCACGACACCTCTAATTTATACACGTGCTCCTGGAAATAGCTTGGCGGAGCCTTGTTCTCGCCGCGCCAATGTGGGAGGTATCTCTCGGTGCTCCGCGGGTGTGCGAGCCTCAATGGCTTACCAGTCTCCTTAGTTATACGGATGTGCTCTTGGGTTGATTATTCAACTGCTCATCACCCTATTTCTCTTTCCTCTGGAATACCGCACTTGCTCTTCCTTTCTTCCTCATTCCGGGAAAGATCCAACTTTGAATGCATGACTGCCTAATAACGTTACCCTTGGAAATGAAGGTCAACTGTTCTGTTTTTTTTTTGTGAATAAAGGTGTTTACGCGAGTAAGGTCGTAAGATTTTTTCGCTAGACATTATCGATTGTGGCATTTTATCAAATACGTATTTCTTCTACTCTATCAATAGGAGAAAATGATATTTTGCTCGGCTTTTTGCGTGAAATAACACCTAACGGTACAGCCAGGAAGAGATTTTAGTAGTTATGCGTATTTCGACTAAGTTATCTTCTTGATTACTCTGAATACATTATTCGTTCTGCAAAATAGATAGTGTTTACCTAATAGTCATCCATAAGTGGCTGTTCGCAGGATATAAATAAAAATTGTTTTTTCTTTAGTCATCAATCTAATAATTTTAGTTAGAGATAACTATCGGTTGAATTATTTTTAAATTTAGTATCAGCGCAAAGAAAACTATGCTAATATCCCCCTTTTCCTTCAAAGAATAATAATTTCATGATTTTTTGCAAGATCTCTCTGAATTACCTTATATCAATCGTATAGTTTAAACATTTAATACATCTTGAAATCTTAGACTTCAGTCCCCCAATTAGATTCGAGTGTTATAATTATTACCGAAATCAGTGGATGGACTTTGGTTGGGAATGTGCATACATTCAGTACTATGTGGTCAATATCTTTTAATTTCTGATCTTTAAGGTCTCTAATTTAAAATAAAGAATATTTTACATGTTCATTTCAGGTTATGTGTCAAATATTTAATCGATTTTTTCTTCAACATCATCTCTTCGCACGATAACTAATTAAACTACAACTATAACGCTATAACACACCGCAGAGTAATCTCTCCTCAACATATTTTTGGATGTATGTCCTTCATCTCTTCTTCAGAACCGTTTCGGTTAACATCCGTCTTAAATAATCCATCCTAACCCTTTCCATCGCTTGACCCGCCCTTATTTCTCCGAATTATCCAGGGAATACGTCTTGAATGCTTATGGCAGCAATTTAAACGCGTGGTCTTGTTCCGCCATTAAGCTAAAAGGTTTTGCCAATCAAGTAGTTCTTAGACCGACCGCACCCTAAATTTCGGCGTTGCTGGGCTTCCGTTGGGATTTCGTGACCGCACACTCTTTCTCTTCGCGAAATAAGCTCTTATTTATACGCATGGCATAGGAAGCGATCACTACGCGATATACAGCAATATCACTTCTGTAATGCGCATTTAACACGTTCATCGCATGCATCATATCGTCCACGGTATCAAATTGGGCGGATGAATGCCTGCATGCACGTTTTTTCTATACGAACCAAACCATCTACTGCACTAAGAGTTTTCAAAATTTCGGTTATTCTGGTACTTCTAAAATATCGCTGATTTTAATATAAATCCACCCCCGGTTAGTGCAGAATATTTCTTAAAGTAACTTTTTGGATTAGCTGATTTTGAATTAATTTCCCACTACGGGGTCGTTTTTAAAGTCATTACGTGAAGATTTCACATCAAAATCTAGTTGACAAATGAAGTCTCACGGAGAAAAGGTCGAACCTTAAGTATCCAATGCTAAGTGAGATTATAATTGACGAAGTTGCTATAGAATGAAACATGATGATCGTCTTCATCTTCCTGTTTTCCTCGGAGGTATTGTGATTCACTCTAGTTACCATTAATTCATAAACATTTAGTTGCAAGGAAGAGGGAACGAGAAGAATTTAGCGAAGTTTGGTCGAAAGAAAATAAAAATTTCCAGTTATGCTCTTTAACAATATCTCGCATTCATTATGAAAATTAAAGAATGACGTGTGGTAGTAGTGCTCAATACATTTCTGTACGTTGACTTTTAACGATTGACTGGAAGTTGACTGTGAACGTTTATAAGTAATTTTTCTAAATAAAAATACTATACGCTTCAGAAAATTGGACTATAACTGTAAACTTTTAATGATTACTATGTGATTACTTGTAGGAATTGGGAAAGATTACGTGTAATTTATCCTTCCCCGGAAATACTGAACATCGCTATGCATTAATATCATTCGCGAAGTTATGTGTGAGCAAGCAATAAACTAGATTCCGAATCCGTTTCGTACTCCTTGGCTTATGAATATATCGAGTTCTAGGCTGCAGGTACCTGCGGGTATCTTTGACCTTAATTAACCTGTCTCCTAGGTAGTTATGGGTACGAGAACATAGGGCCTAATGCTCCTTCTAAATAGAGAATAAGGCTGTGCCCTGAATGAGATCACATTAACAGTCATTTAGGGCTCAATTTTCTGGGCGTAAATAATTCTACGTCGCTTTCATCTTTGTTAATTACCCCAAGAAAGTTCACGTTAATTAATTAGGATTAAACACTCCGAAAGTTGTTTTCTATGGCTCCTTCTTTCACTAACTTAATGAAACATCTCAAGTGAAACGCAAATGTAGTGAATTGTTCAGAAAATTAATTTTTTTATCGTTCACTTCTAAAACCTAATAAATGTTGATGATAAATAAAGATAGTTCATAAGTAACCCTATCAATTTATAATCAAATATAAAGTCTTCAGCACTATAACTTGTACAAGACCAATTAATTATTGTGCTTTTTCTTTGTAGGAAGAAACGACTGAGAAATGGGGAAAAGCTTTTCTCTCCCCATACGTGTTTTATAACTGTTGATGCATTCTTATCCATTGTTTTTCTTTTTCCTTCTACTCGGGCCTAATATCAGGCGGTAGAACTATCAATAAATCCAACTGAATGAATCTAATGTGGTCTTATAATTTATAAACTACCAGTCTTTAAAAGCAACTCTCTTGGAATGATGGAGTACTTCTTCGAATATCAGCTTTAGTATCATGAATATACATTTTATCACTGTTTAAACTAGTCCTTGTTTGTTTGTATGCTTGTTCTCTCCTTTGTCTTCATATTCGATCTGATTTTCGCTGGTTGCCTATGTATTTGTTCGTTGCCTATACGGTTGAATATGTGTTCAAATGCCATTTTGACTGTCGAATACTTTTTATGTCCAGCGAACTAATTTAATTTTCCAATTAATTATCGAGACATGTTAATAACGACCTCTTTAATGGAAATAGGAAGATGATCCTAATTGTATACATTTCAATAAATGATTATTATCATTGACGATCACCCACAACCATTCCCTTGCCAAAGAAACCGAGTAGCCGCGATTCGGACCCGTGGACGGTAGACCGTTAAAACGACTTAGCCATATTAACCGGTAAAACATAAGCCTCTTTGGAGAATCGCACTCCCTACCCTGGTTTACAAAAAACAGTGCATTATCTACTGAGCAAAGAAGGCTCCGTTTACTTCATAATGTTCTTTTGTCTTTTACATTTGTCTCAGGTAAGAAATTCTGTATATTTCTGTATATTCTGTGTATTTCTGTTCATTGTAACCTGTCTCCCAGGTATTCAGTATTTTGAATCATAAATATTACATTTCCAAATTAAAAATTTTCAAAACGTTTTCTACTCAATGCTACGCATACCATAGCACGAAAACTTCGAAATACTCATTGCGAAATATACTCAAACATTTTTTAGCATCAAAATACATCGTTAGGTAAACATTTCGATTCAAAAATCCCTTATTTTCATGTCCTAAGCTGTATAGACCACTGCAGAATATCAGTGGGTTTTCCAGCTTTTTCATTCAAATCCACTTCGCTCAAATGGAAGGTAAAGAAAGCGTTAATCCACTGCGAATCCCGTGCCTTTGGTCTTCCTGTTTTCGGGACCTAGAGAATCTATAACACGCGCATGTCAGGTTGGACAAAAGAATGCTTATGGTCGATGACAGTCGATGCTCACCGTTAATAGAGGACGGGCGGAAATCGCCCTGTGGTTCGCCCGGCGCCTGGGGTCTTTCGGGTAGAGCAATCGGGAGCAAGGGGAGGGAGCAGTGGATGGAGGATAGAAGCGCCCTCACCGTCCGCAGATGTTGAGAACTGCGCTCATATACGCCGTCAGTTTTTTCCAGTCAATCGCGTTTGGCCGAAGGCGTTTTTTCCTCCATGCCGATACTTTTCCGCGAGGCTAAATCAATTTTTCCTCGCCGCTACATATTTGAGAAAAGTGATCTATCAGGTGGTATTCGGATGGTAATTTCGTTCCTCGTTTTGAAACTGTTCCGAGAATATCGCATTGTCATCTGGATTCGTGTGTGTGGGTATATATAGTATCACGGACATAACAGTTTGGCCGAAGGGGTCCGGTGATGATTTGTCTTTGTCATCATTTGCCTTGACCCAGAGAATATAAATGTTCTTCTGAAGTTTGATAATTCTACTTTCAACTCTAGCCGATGTGTTTGTTTTTGATCCACTCACTGCCAAGCCTTTCCAAATTCGTCTTTGGGACTTCAAACATAAAACGAAATATTTATACCCTCATGCCGTTACTATATGCTGTAATAATTATTTTGTTAATATGAATGACTTTGCAAGAAGCGACTGTGCAATGTCAAGTCCGATGGCAGTGCAGATTACAGTAACTCATAACATAAAATAATAAATATAACTTTTACTTTTCCTTTAAATATATTTGGCTTTGCTACCAATGTTTCGGACTTTCAGTTCACCGCCAGGCTTAGGAATGCATAATAAATCCCACGTGTGAAAGAAAAATAAGATATCGATGAAGAGTTTGAAATTTTACTTTCTTAAGAAAGGACGTATAATTTTATCTAAATCGATGACATCAAGCTATATCTAACCATAAACTAGCCACGGGCTGTATCATGCTTCTTATTTCGATGTATGCGATTTAAATAAACGGCGAAACAAGTGAATCGCCACTATAGTATTTATCTCATGAGGGACGGAGTATCGGCGTAGAAGCGTCTGTTAGGAAGCGAGCGGCGCTGCGCCCTTACATCGAGGTAAACAATATTTTTTTAATATAACATTCCGTTTGAGTTCCACTTTCATATTTTCAACATTCAAAGAACGTTTATTGTTCATTTCGGTGACATTTTTTTCAGAACAAACGAGGTGGCTTTTTTTCAGTTTAAATCACTTTTAAAAGTTAATTTGCGTAAAAGTAAACATTGTCTCGTAGAAATGTAATTGAGTTTCATACCAAATGAAAGCTCCGTTCTATATCTTTAAAATGAGTGTATGCAGTGCTCTGTAACTTTTAAAATCTTTGAGAAACGGGAGTTTGACCGAGAGCGCGCGCGCCGATTTCCGCACTTTTTTCCAAACTTTGACAAGCCGCCATTTTGTAACTATTCGAACTATTGGTCTAGGAAATGGCAAACGTGCTTCTATAGTCACTATGAACATTATAATGAAGTTTAAAGAAAATCCGAAATGGTCATGCTTTTTTTTTGTCCGGTTTGGCGTGGAATGACCCCTATGCGAAATTACTTTTGTCTAAGACCAATAAATACTTGCATTTTTTGTTCATAATGTGTTAGTTAAATTGGAAACCTGGTAGACACGAATTTAACACTCAGAATTCAATTACGAATGTTAATAGAATGCCTTTTTATCGAAATGAAAAATTCCCATCTGCTTGAAGGAAATGGCTGGTGGATAGTTGTACCTCTGAATTTCTTTCCGATATGGAAATTAGAATCTTTTTCACTCGATCTCTGTTCGGCTCGAATTGGAAGAAAATTGGATCCCAAGAAACCTGGACTGCTTCGCCACAGTTACAGGAAAATATTCAAGGTTTTCTGTCAATCTTGAAATTTGATCGAATTCTCTGGAAAGTCGTCCGTCCGTAATTCAAATTAGGTTCCTCAGTGGGCCGCTACCTGCCAAGGGTTGAACATTTGATTCAGTTTAGATGTCCCTTTTTCTATACTCTGGTTCTAGGTCGAATAGAGAAGATAGATATAGAGAAGATTCATTGCGATGAGCCATAGTGAATTTCCTATCTTTATAGGTTGCAAAATACTAAAGTATTCATAAACACTGCCGAACTTTCACTTTTTTCACAGGTAAGTAATATTGTATAGCAGCTGTTTTATTTTTGTCGTTTCTGAATGTTTTAACCTTTCAGCTACAAAGATATTTCACACCTTACTCCTCCAAAGGGAGGTAACTTGGTTATCCGACATTTTTTCCTTCCATCTAATTGATTAATAAAATTATCATATTATTTGCTATTCATCAAATAAATAAAAATACCGATTAAAAAGTTATGTAAGAGACAAAAATGTACACCTTATTCAAATGGAGGAGCAAGAATAGATCAGAATAAGCAGGAAGATAGTAAAGAAATATATGTAGGCATGAAAAATTTAAGAAATATTACATATAATAGGAGAAAAATATAATTGGGGAAACTGTTGGAAATATCATAGGAGAAAATATGATTGGGTAAAAATTGAAATAAACTGTTACTGTTCGGGTTCCAAAGGGTAACTGAGTTGTCGAAGCACTTTTAACAATACTACTACTATACAACAAGAGAAGAAATCTTCGTTCGCGTAAAAGCTTTTCTCTGCTTCGTCTTTCATTGAAGAAGGTATCACTGTTTTGAAAGTTGTGACACTAGTTGTGGTAAAAGTACTTCCCGTGATGGGGTAGAAATGGACGACTACTCCCACAGAGATATCATATCATAATTGTTCTATCTTTCGTTAGGTTCATGTACCTTGTTGTTCCCTATTCAATGGCATTTACTTTGTTTCGTGGTAACCTACCCCACCATTTATCGTCTTCTCCTCCTCCTTTTCCCTTGGAATTTGTTTTGAACAGCTCAACTGAAACATTAGACGATTTTAATAAAACATATAACTTATACATTCAAGTTTATCCTAATTTTTTCGCATTTTGAGATAAAGTACTGGTAAATTTCGAGTTTAGATCACTTACTTCAAAAAGGGCACCCATCGCATATGAATAATACTTATATTCAAACACGTGAGTAAAACAACGATAGTAAAAATGTTACAAAATTTGGCGGTCATGATTAAAGAAGAGTTTTTATGTTCTTTATAAAAAATTCTGAAACTGCATATTCGAATATGTTTTACATGTAATGTACATGTTTCTTTGGGTTTTAAGTGAACTTAAATTTCAATCGTTTATTTCATGGAGCTTCAACTTAACCCATTATTCTTGCATTTCTTATGTTTAATTCATTTCTTCACTCAACGTCTTGCTGATTTCGAACTCTGTTTCTCTTGGCTACTCCATTATATAAATAGAATTTTTCTTTCGTAGTCATACGTACTAATACCTTTTCTTCGTCTCAAATTAAAATTGAAAATGTTTTGAAAATTTTGCAGGAATCGATGTCATTCTTTTAGTCAACCAACGATAAGTCTCCTCGGGACATTCCTAAGAAGAGGCCATAAAGTAGCGAACGGGAGATATTCAATTGAACAAGGAGATACTTGATGGAAGAGGAATCTTCCGTCGATGGATAAATAAAACGTAAGGTCAGTGATTACACTGCGCAGATGGAGCTCCCAACGAAGGGAATGTCATACCGCATCAAAAGGTAAGGGGGCTACTTTTTCAGAATAACAATTTTTACTAATTGACGCCGAAGTTGTATCGCTCATTGTTGTCGTCACATCCTTAACTGGTTTATATCTATCAAGGAATATAAAAGAAATTTTGGAATGTTCATTAAGAAGCTTTAGTGGATCGGTAGAGAATCCTAAAAGTTACGAGAGTTGATATACGTTCTAGAGTACAGCATGTACGAATTTATAAGGTCTTCATTCAGATTTGATTGGCTTCATTAGAAAAACTATTCTCTCATTTTAAATGCTAGTTAAAGGTGATGGCATCAATGAATCGGTTCCTGTTCCGCGTTAGCGTAGTGTAGCTGTAAGTTACATTTCTGATCGTAAGGAATTAGGGTGTGTTAGGCGAGCGATAGGCAAGTTTGGTCAGGAATCATTTCATTCGTATTTTTAACTTTGTCGTTCATTGTGTAATGAAAGCATTTATTGTCCACATATCCATTGAGTCGAGAGTTTTCTATCACACTGGCCTTGTGAAAAGAGAATGTTTCCACTACGCAGTGTCCATTGATACTAACATTGTACTAACAAATGTATTATAAAACTTACAATTAGTAATGTTTTGTTCAAATCATGAAGCCATTTCTTACAGTTCGTCAGCAATCATTTACGAGGATTTTATGTCAGAGAAGTGTGCCACCTTAAGGTAATTACATGATTGCACAAATTCAGTCGTCATTTTGAAGAGTGTTTTTGTTTTTAAATCTAGCATTTTACTCTTTCGTAGGTTTTGACGGACGTACAACGGTATAGAGCCCATCGCACTCAATTCCTATTGATGACGGAAGTCATAATTTTCTGGTCTTGAATATTTGTGCATAGAGAATCGACTCTGTTTCAGGTAAGAATATAATGAATAATATTATGCTCACAAAGTTTGATTTTTATGCTCAATACTCTATTGGCACATGATTTCACGTAGAGTAGAATTCTAGTGTTTGTACGAAACTTCTGTCGAATATTCCAACTCCGTTCAAAATTACCCATAGGAAAAGCTTCTTGCATGATCAAAAACTGAAATGATGTATACAGTTTCAGTGGAATGTGTATATGAGTAATAATACAGGAGGGCAAGACAAGGCTGGATGGTTTTCAGGTAATTCGTCATGCCATCTTGTGTATAATAAATACTAGGAATACTTGTTGTAGTGTTAAGAGAATTATATCTTTTATTTCATTAGATTTTGCGTCATTACTATTACCCATGCAAATTAATTGTAGAAGTGTAGAATAAATCAGTTTCTCATATAAATTATTTACATTTCTGATCTGAAAATTTGAAAGATGTAATGAAAAATTTTCACCTTTAAATCATAAAAAAATTGTGCTCAAATAACATATTAAATATTTCGTTAGTTCTCATATTTGGCATATCGAGCGTTATTGTGACCTGAATATGTAGTTACATAGAAAAAACTTTTATTTACCAGAAGAGAGGAGCATAATTTATGCAATGAAAATTTAGGCAGGTCATGACATGATTAACTCGCATTTATAATTTGCAGTGGACAATTTTCATCACTATATCAGATAAGAAAACACTATTTAATCAGCTTATGATGATTCTTTAATGATTCATCATACATATATTTATTACTTAATGATTAATCATACACATATTCTGCTTTGATTCACGTCACTTAACTAAGATCAAGAATTCCTTTTATTCGTGTGAAATTCACCCTCCTGTTTTCAAATCAATGAATTGCTAAACTAGTTACAAGAGCAACTGTGCGGATGAATTCATGTTTCAATGAAGTTATTATTTAAATCGATTTATATTTCAGAATTCACGAAACTAGGAAAAGCGCTGAAGCTATTTTGTTGCTAGATTAGAATTCAAATATTTTCACAGAGCTTTAAATGTACAATTCAATTTTCATTTACCGTTTCTCAATCATTCAAGGATTTTAATCTGTCTCCAACCATGAGCTGTTTTCAGTGTACCATAAATATATTAAAAAAGATAAACAAATATAGAAACGCACAAAAAAGAATCAACAAGAAAGGCTTTTCATTTTGTGCAGATTAGCTGTATCTTAGCTCTTATCAAAAATTTTATTTTTATTTATATTAAATTGAATGAAGAAGTAAATCACATGCCTGGGACTGAGATTAAATAGCCTTCATCTTTACCACTCTCATCGACATCTACTGCAAATCGAGTCAAGTCTCAGGTTATCTATCTTCTCCATTACAAACTCATACTAAAACTTAATTTCAAGACATTACCTTTAACAATCAATGTCAGTTTTCATTTAACGGAGATATTATGCTTTCGATATATGATTCGATAAACCAATAATACTACTCACATTTGAATTTTCGATTAGAGAATATATGCGAGTACGAAACTCGTAACAACTTTTCCTTAATAATAACTTAATTTAGAAATACGCATGTAATTTCCTCGTACATACAAGCTCCATTTCAAATTCCCAATTGGATATTTTCCAAGGCTTTAGAACACCTGTTTTCTTTTTATTATTTCTTACTATAATGATGTAAATTTTTAATTTTTACAGTTAACTAAATGGAATTTTCTATCTCTTGAATGATATGCATTTTTCAAAGTTTTATTTATTATGCAGCGTAATTTGATTTGTGGGATAAAGGAAGCGAAAGAAATGGCATTGAGTAGGGAATATTGAGGCTCGTGAAGTTACCGAAAGGTATATCACATATGTATGTAGTTAGATTTATTATTTATTACTGATTAATTTTTGGTTATTTCCTTATTTAATTCATTCGTTGATAATTCATTACTTTTTGTGCATTTCGTTATTTATAATACATTGTGAAGTAATACATTGAAGAACACACTCCTCACTCTTTTATAAACTCGCCCGTTAGAATAGAGATAGCCAGATGTGTGGGGTGGTGGAGACAGCGGTGGATTATAAGGAATTGGAGGTGGGTGGAACTCTCAATATATCGATTCTCAAACTCCGATCTCAGGACCACACGCGCGGAGTCACATGCGGAGTCAAATGCGTGGCATTTGTGTGTGTGAATCAATGTGCGGAAGGAAAGTGGAATGGACAGATTTTCGTTCGCTGTAGAATGAACTTTCATCAAAAGCCGCCTCATTAGTGAGAGCTGATGGATGTCAGCTAAGGGAGACCTTTGGCGATAGGTGGTACGGTACATGGATCCAGAGAAAATACGATTTTGGACCATTGAATTTGTGTGATGCGGCTAACGACGGAAAATTAGAGAAAAATCCTCGGGAACAATAACGCCTTTCTGGTCTCAATTTTTCCAGCTCCATTCGATTTGGTTGGCTATCGAAATTTTTCGATTCGATTGATTCCCAAATGGTGCACCGCCTTCTATTTCATTGATAGCAGTTAGGTTCGCCGAATTTTCTAAACAATTAAGCGAGACCCATAGTTACGATTTGTAGTTAATTGAAGGGAATTAGAGAAGATGCGCCAGGAGGAATTCCTATTTCATTTAGGGGATTATTGTTGAAAAATACAAAATTTCACGTGGACTGTGAATCCTCTTAACAACGGAAAGGAAACAAAGAATACGAGTAGAATTTATCTGACTGAACATTGATTGTTCCAAATTACCATATGTTTAATTTGGTTATGAACGCGAATCAAAATAGAATTCCGCAATTAATTGACGCAAATCCCATCTGACGAAAGATAATTGAACTAAATTTTCTATTGCGGTTGTCGATGAAGCCGATTCCAGATAGTAAACGTGCAATTTTTTAACGTCTAATTAGTTTAATGAGTCGTTTTAAATTGTCGCCATAGAATAGTTGAGTGGAAATAAAAAAGTAAAATCGTTAAATAATAAAATCGCTAAACTAGGTATCTTTTTTGGCTTTTCATGGAATCGCCTGAATTAGCATTTGATTAATACTCATCCAATTATTGCTCGGAAAATCAATCATTATTTCTCTCAAAATAACTAGCTTCTAATTGGAAATGTTATACATACCCATCACCTGATCTTCGTTTAATGTTTAGTTATTATGGAAAGTTAAAATATGGAAATTGCTAAAATATAAATTATTTAATTAACGAATTTAAGGTTTCTCACTCGCTTGAATTTATTTTTAATTATAATTTTAAGACCCAATTGAGGTGCCTATGTATTATGGGCACACAATCAATAAAAATAAGAATATGTAAAAGAAATGTAGAATATAATTAAAGGAACACGGCTAGTTCGACCATTAAAATGTCTGTATAACCTCAAAATTAACATATTTAAACTTCGTAGAAACCTACTGTATATTGAGTAAAAGCATTAATAATATGTCCTTATTATGTGAATAAGTTCTCTTCCTAATTTGTTGATATGTCCCAATGGTGTACCAGTTCAATTTAACTGCTTAATATTTTAGGATTTTGTGAGAATCTGAAAAGGTTCTTCATAGAAAATGGTGCAGTTTAGGAGGAAGACTTACTTGTTCTTCGAGAACTTACTGTTTGACTTAAATGTCAAACCGTTGAGTACCAAAAAAGCAATCTAATTGATTATAAATGTATGGCTAATGTATGAGTAAACTTTTAAAGTATATTTGACACAAAGCGTTTGATGCGCAGAGCTTCGAATTGGAGTAATATGGAGGTGTTATTCAACTATCTTATTTAACAATCTTTTAACTTCAACACAACTAGTTAAAAAATAGCAGTGATTTTTATAGACTAATTTGGATTCTTGGAATCGGAGAAACTTGAGATAGCTAGGCTTTTTACATTTTTGCCTAAATTTAATAAAAATACTTAATTTCCGTTTCCTATACACATGTGTTTAATCGTACTGCTATTAATTTATTTTATAGGCGAAAATATTTGCATGAACATCTTTTTAAATTGCATTTCATTTATTTTATTAGATTCTTTGATAAAACAAATAATCATACTATTATATATAACATTTCCGTGTTTGAGTTAGTGAAATTTAATATTTAAAGCAATTAAAAACGGAGGAAAATTATATATTTCCAATAAATTTATTAGTCTTTCATCCATACCATAATCAGGTGCTGAACTCAATTTCAAACAGAGGGGATTTTCATTATTACTGTAAGTATGACCGTTTAAACACTATAAATTAGCAATTAGATATATCAACAGAAAGCTAATATGCGGAGAGTGGAGGATATTCGGCTTGGTTAAAAGTTTTATCAGAATACCTTCCAATACTTATATTTATACGATTTAGCCAGATAAAATTTAGAACTTTACCCATATATTTCTTAGAACTTTACCTATACCTTTAAACTTTTTCTATACCTCTTAACGATACTTTGAACTCTTAAACTGATAAAATTGTGTGGCAGTGGTAAAAATAAGCATTTTTTATTCAAGGAACGTGGAGAAGAGAGGAAGAACAGTGAATTGGTTTATAGCTGTACATATATTATTTCCACAAGCTGCAGAAATTCAGAGAGAGGATACATCCATCACCTTCCACTTTTTTTTTCAAGGCCTATTTTTCTTCCTGGGCTCCACGAGTTCTATTCATCAAACACGGCATTTCTCCTGATGTTTGTTTCATGAAAACTAGTCTATGTTTTGCTGCGAACGTGTGGCTATTAGAAGCGTTGAAATTCGTTCAACTGAAGTTTCTCTCTCAGATCTGGCGAAAAGGCGGAAAAAGGGGCACTTGAGAGATTTCGTTTACGTTGAGAGAATAAAAGCTGCCACTGAAAAAAGAGTAATAGATGGAAAGTTCCGCATCACGGTTGGTATATCATTTTCATTCGCCGAGGGAGAAAAAAGAATTTTCTTGAGGAAAAGAATCGCTGGGATGAGAAAGAGCTCGAGTAAAAATGTTTAGTCTATTTATCAGCAGAATAAGCTAATGAAGTTGTGCAAGATAAGAGTATGTTGATATTTCTCGGACATCAGCTTACCCCAGTCCTCAGATTTTCAAATCACCGATAAGTTATTCTAGGAGCGTTATCCTCGTTTGCCGTCAAACGACTCACCTCTACTCAACTATCAATATTCCGCATTTCTCGAGAATTTTTCTTTTCCAAGACTTCTTTCAGATGACCATAGCTTTCGACAATATGTCCCTGTCGCTGCGGACTGGTGGTAACATTCGCACAAATAATATGCTCTCCTCAGCCGCCAAAATTAGTAATTTCTTTTATGGACGTCACATCTGTTCATATATTTATCTCTTTCGGATTTCCGGCACGGCGCTGATTGTTAACATTTTTAACATTGTTATTGATATCGAAAAAACCTCCGCGCAAGAAGAATTTAATCTATTAACCCTTAAGAAGGCCATATTTAAAGCGTTACATTGGTTTGAATATAATCATTTGATTATCACCAAAGTTGAAGGGAAATATTTAAGTGTTCTTAATGATATTTGTTCAGTCATTGTCAGTCCTACACGAAGCTAATTCATTTCTAGGAGAATATATCATGTGAAATGCTACGTATGGAGTAATGCCTTGTATGGAGCTGAAACATGGACACTGCGGAAGAAAGATATCCGATACTTGGAAAGCTTTGAGATGTGGACCTGGAGAAAAATGCGGAAAATTAAGTGGACAGACAAGATCAAAAATGAGGACGTATTGCAAAGAATCGGAGAAGTTAGGGAACTAATAGGAAAGATACATAAGAGAAAAGCAAACTGGATAGGTCACCACCTAAGAAGAGAAAGTATGATCAAAGAAGTGATGGAAGGAAAATTAGAAGGTCGAAGAGCAAGGGGTAGGAAAAGTTTTCAACTAATAGACGTGCTCAAGAAGAATAAAGAGAGTTATCAGGATCTCAAGGCAATAGCGATGGATACGGAACAATGGAGAACTCGGTTTAACATGTAATCATGAACCTGTCGTAAGACAGAAAACCAATGAATGAATGAATGAATATCATGTGAAGGCTAGGGAGTGTTACTTCAAAAATTTTGCCGGGATTTATTAAAACTAAATATAACACGATTGAGTTGATCTGATAGAATGTTTTTCAATCTGTTTTGTTAAAATCCAAGGAAGTATATTTTAAGGAAAATATATTTTTAATATTTCCATTATATTAACGAATAAGATGAGAGTTATTTTTTTAAGTTGAAAGAAGAAGAATTGCTTGCGTTTCTTACACAGAAGAGCAAACAGTTCATCTAATTTTCAATATTTATATTTATTTATGTTAATACGCAGCAATCGGGATTTGTTGATTAAAGATATGCTTGAGGAAATATCGGTGACAATCTGTAAATCTCAGCCTAAAATGTTGCTCAGGTGTCATCAGATTGTTCCTTCGATGAGTGAGACATTCGTTGAGACTTAAACGTTCCCAGCGTCATTACTCATGGGATAGCGCACCTTTCCGCCAGTTGCAACGTAATCTCTGTTCAGAGAAATCTTAAGCCCGAACTTCAAAATTTAATGCTATTCTTGATGCAGATCTAAAGTATCCTTTGGCATGCTTTAAGAAAAATTATTACTCATTATGAAGACATGAATGTTGATAAGGGATGAAATTTTTAATTTTCTTACAGTAAAGGTAGCCTCTACTAATTCTGCTTCGACTTTGCGGCAGTTCTCGGATGTAAATATTAAGGAAAAAGAACATTTCTGCCGTTACCACAATATTTTATTTCCTTTTGATCATCATGACCTGATGATGACCTAAAGGGTCGAAACCATAATCGTGTAATAAAATATTGTGGTAACGGTATAAATGTTCTTTTTCCTTATTCTTTGTGAAGATGGCCGTTAAATTTCCTAATTCAAGACCAGAAATATTTACTATCCCTCTTGTATGGCAAATACTGTATTTACGCTAAATTTTGACATTTAAGTATTATAGCGCTGACATCGAAAAGGTACTTCTACGATAGGACTTAACTTGGATCACGTACAAAAATAGATAATAGATAAAATGCATCCCCTTCGATTCATTTTCGATTCAGCCAACCGGTTTATTTCCATTGTTTTATTTATCTGCAAATTCATTTCAACTGATTTTTAATGAAATGTTAATTTCCCACTAATGGCAAAATAGCAAATATAAATGGATATTCATGAATTGCTTTGTTTGGAATAAATAATAACGATTTGACCTAGGAATCGGTAGCGCATTCGAAAATGACCAAATGCGGCGGAGAGTTGAAGCTAATAATTGGAGAATAAAACATTTTTTAAGAATCATAAATAAAATCGAGTATCAGAGCGATATTTTGATTTTTATTTGAATCCATACCTTTTATTTATGGGTCTAACTCAGGAAATTATAAAAGAGGTAACTTATTGAAATTCTCTAAAATATTTGATACGTTTTGATACACTTTTCATGTTTTAAGTTTGCTCGGTTCCATTGGCAACAAAGCTTCAGTTACAGAAAATCAACCTTTTTTCATTATTAGCATAGGTTACGTTAGTAGTAACTATGGAATTTTTGTATTTCATCAAGTATCTATACTTTGTTATTAACTAACCTTGTACATTTATTTATTTGATCGTTATACTATATGCATTACAATTTTATCCCCTTTACATCTTTTAACAATTCATTTCAGTGAGTTTGTTTAGGGTGTCATTCTTCTCAACTCGATGAGTGGTTTACGGCTGCGGATAGTTTTTCAGAGTATTCCTCTTCTTTCTTGTATCCAATAACTTCTCATTTTTCTCTATCTAAAAAAATATCTATATTTGTGGAACATATAGAACACGTAAAAAATGGCGGTTTAAATCTAAAAGGAAACACTTTGGTTTAAATGTCGCCAGAGAAGAACGCACATTATTTATTAATTCGAGTTGTAGAATTTTCACATCAAATATGTCAGATTAATAAACTACTTTTTATGCAATTGAAAAATAAGGAAAAGGAAATAATAATTCCAGTTTGGTATGGAAATATGGTCATCAAGATCGATCTAAATACACTCTATAGAGAAGTAGCTTGCATATGCTTTTCGTGGCATAGCCTGCGATAAAGAATTTATTAAGGAAGAAAACAGCTGAAAACATTTGTCTAAAGTATTCAGCTCGAAAGCCGGTCGAAATCTTATCACTTCCCTATTTAACTACCAAGATAGGAGAATGAGGCTTACTATGCAAGATGAGGAATTAGGTAATTTCCCTTGCTTTCCTCAAAGAGCCAGAGTGCTATAAGTGGAACGAATTCAAGTGATTGAAGCGTAATGAATCTACAAGTAACACATTTCGTAGCATAAGGAAAGACCTTAATTTATTCCATTACTCAGAATCACTCATACCCCAGAAGTTTTTATATTACAACGACTACGAACAAGACAAAAGTAGATGAAAGATATATTTTACTCTATCCTGCACAAAAGACAATAGTAAAATATTTAATTCATCCAGATATGGTAGCAGTACCACAAGTATCAATAAGCGCCAAAAAATATCGATCTATTGAATATTAATGGCTGATACCATGGCACAGAAACTCTTTTTCGGTGTCTCTGTGAGTATTCGATGAAATATTTTGACGAATTTAGATCAGCAGGATTTGGGCTATTCGGACATTTTAGTCTACTCGACTATTTTTCTCAGATGACCTTTTTTCAAAATTAAGTGAGATTTTACATTTTGTGAATACATTTTTGATAGTAGCACGCATGCAACCGCAAGAGAATATAAAAATTTTAAATATCTGGTGATAGTGTTTGAGATTTAAACGAACTAAATCGGGAAACTTGCGTAATTTCAAGTTTAAATTTTCTGTTAATAAAAATTTTACGGCAATAGATAAATTGGCATTTCGACAAATTCAGGGATGTGTTATTCGAGTTTCTCCTCACAAGTGTTGCGGTTTTGCCGTTATCTTTACAGCTCCATTTCAAAGAGTATAGCCCCAGACGTTCTCCTATCTTGGTATTCATCAATCTCGATCTGCTCCAGTTATCATCGGAGCGATTTAACCATTGTGAAAGAGTGACACGGCGATGTTCCCGGAAGTTTATTGATGGCTGAATGAGTTTGGGATTTCATTCGATGTATTCTGGAAGTAGGCTACATGGTGCAAACAATCATTACTGTTATTGGAAAAGAAGTTGGAAAAAACGGCGGAAAAGGTGATTTATAGTTTATGTATCTCTGTTAGGATTTGAGGAAATAAGCTCAACCGAATGGAAAGTCAGTGACAGGAAAGATACGTGTCCTTTTTCCAAAATAATTACTGATAAACACTATCATTACTTACTATACCATTTATAACTTGCGTTTCCAACCATGCAAAACGCATGGATCTCTCAAAGCCTGTTCGTGCACCCCGCTAACCCATCCCCAACTATCCCTCTGAACCCCCCAAGGTGGGTAAAATTAAATTTCAACAGCAGAATCTCAGACCAAATTCAAAATGCATTGCCCACGTCAGATCTTCGCATTGCATACTACAGCCGTTTTAACTTGAGATCCCTTTTGTGCAACTCCAAAGATCGATTAGATCCTATATATAAACCCGGTATTTATAGAATCCAATGTAGAGACTGCAATAATATATATATCGGCCAGAGCGGGAGGAACATTTTAATCAGGTGTAATGAGCATAAAAATGCATTCAAAAATAAAGCCCCACTCCGATCTCATTTTGCTAACCATCTAATCCAAAATAACCACGGCTCTGATTTCTCACCTACCATCCTCCAGTCATGCCCCAAAGGACCAAAAATGGATGCATTAGAAAAATTTCAAATCCTGCACCATCTGCATCACTCCCACACCCTCAGTAACGAATATTTGTTTTCGGAGAATCCTTCAATCCTCCTCACATGCTTATTCCCTTCCTTACCCCCGCCTCCACCTCTCAAATGACTCCTTCGCCCATTCGGACCTCCGGTCCCTTGCCCTACCCTACATCCTTGCGGTCTTCCTCCTTTTACAACCACCCCCCTCCCCTCCTCATTCTTCTATGGATATTTAGGCTACTGTTTTAGTTTTAGTTTCCGAGCCACCTGATAATACGTCGAAACCCGGTCGTGCTACATTAAAACCGCTGTGGAATAGTACAAATATAATCAATTTGTGTTATTGTGGAATGTATTACAATGCGAACGAACGGATGTTCTTATTCATTCATCGATTAAAGTAATGGATAATAATATCATATATAAAATTTCTGCTCCGAAGAACATCGCAAATTTCCTGCTCGGGTGTATTCACTTTGGTTTTGTGGAAGGTTTTTTTCGATAATATCCTACGAAACCGCAGAAAAATATCGCTCTCGATTATAAGGATAAAAAGTTCAGAGTTCATATGGAAAATTTTATGGTTATTTTTAAATCTAAATTTTGTATCATACACAAGTATCTCGGTTATGCGGGTATTTCGGTAACGTAGCAGCCGTTAATCAATATTATATTTTCTTTTAAGCTGGAAATGGAAAAACAGGTGCGAAAGTATTGTCCTGTAGTTTCCTCAATAAAATGGTTAACTGAACCAAGGGGTCATAGGCGGAAAGCAAATGGCTAGACACCACTCATTTAGAAGGATCGCGCATATGTTACATAACTCGCTATATAATGTACACATGGACTATTACTACCGAATTATCTTATTTTAGCTGCAAGGTCATAGTTATACAAAATCTCCAATCTCCTTGAATTAAAGGAAGACTGTAAAGAAGGAAAAATATCAATATTAGGGTAATTAAGTTAGCATAATTCATAGCAGATATAGTAAATCATGCGTATTCTAAAAAGTTATTTTCATTAGGGTTCCATCACCATTGAGAAACGAAGAGGATTTTTAGTTAAATATTTTCTGATTTATTCTCTGGAAGGCGATCCTTTTTTGTATTTTACCATAATCATCGTGAATAGAAAGGACCAAGTATACAAGCTGTCACTCTCATTTCGCGCTCTCACATCCTTCAAAAACAAGCAAATAAGCTTAGCATTAACAGCTTATTCATACGGAGCTAATGTAGAGATACAACTTGAGTGATACTCCAGGACTACTACCATCGTGAGGTATTCTCCTACCATCTATTTCACGAATTTTCCTCTATCATATTCTGGAGTCATCAGTATTTCACATCAGTATTCCGTATAACAGAATAACGAACCGAAATGGAACCGAAAACAAAAACAGAAAAGAACGTTATTTTTGCTGGGTTGAGAACCAAACCGTGAAAATTAAAATTATTGAACCCGAACAGAAACCGAAAGCCATTATTTATTCCGTTCCGATTTTTGGTTCTCAATAATGCACATTTTACTCTTTAGTTTATCTGGAAGAAGGTCTACTAAACATGCGAAACTCCGACTTGCAACTAATTTTTTATTTCCAAATTCAGTGTATTAGTGTATATGAAAATAAGCTAGAAATAATGAAACTAAGGGATAAGATATTGCAATGATCATAATAAAAAAGAACAGGTTTGAAACGGTACTGTTGACTACCTCGAAATGAACCGGTGTTTGTTTTTCCCTTGAACCATCGCGAAAACTGGAACGAAATATATTTTGGTTCGATGCCCTGCCGCGTAGAGGTCACGTGCATATCCCTTACTTTTGAACTTCAGCGAAAAAATGTAAAAATCCGGGAGATGTTTAAGGTCGGTTCTCCAATATTATAATTGATTAATATCTATCGTATACCGTATGCCACGAATCTTTAATGGATGTAAGCAGTTTTACTTATTGAAATAGTTACTGTTATAATATTTTACAATTTCTCTTTGCTACTAAATCAACGTGTTATAAATAACACCCTGCTCTTACTTCACTTAAAGAAAACAGCTTTTATCATCGGCAATAATGTTTTTACAACGGTAAATTAAATGTATTAGCTGATCCAAAAAGGGTGGCGAAGGTGCGACTTTCCCTCTTGATAACTCTGTAATATTATCAGTTACCTATAATGTGGCGATGAGCTTTGTTTAAAGTTTAACTCCGAAGTGTTTCTAAGACCAATATAGGTCAATTGCATTTATCACATCAAAGTGGAATTTTCAGGTTAATTGGAGATTAGGTTATAAAGAACTGACTTTTAAACGGCCCCTACACACCCCTTTGCTAACTCACCCCCACCCTGACAAGTCTTTGTCCACCCCTGATTAAATGGTTCTTGGCTCAATATATTTAGAAGGGATGATTCCGACCAAATCTCTGGTTAATTTTGATTAGTACTGTGGTAATAAATTTGCCTCTAACTTCTGTAATTTTTTGATTTGCGCCCCCTCTGACCTTGTCTCTTATCGGATGTAACCGGCTAACTCTATGCCAAACCAAACAAGAAAAAACATCACATTCTCGGATTTTTTAAAACACTGTCATAATATCGATAGTGACCATAAAAATAGTTTCGCCAATTTCTAGACCAATGGGTAAAATAGTTACATATTGGTGAATTGAAACATTTTGCGAATAAGTGCGAAATTCGGTTCTGTTGCTAATTTATTCCAAGGCAATTTGATTTCTCTTCTGAAGAAATAGGTGGAGGAGAAATGTAAAATTGTATACTTTCCAGATGTGCCAGTTCTCAGTATAAAAACAAAAGAAATTCGTAAATCTGAGTTACCACAAGGAGGATTTTGGAATCACAGCAGGATGGCATTTCTTTGCCACGTCACACGGTAACGAACCTAGTGATGGAATAGGTGCCACGTATAAAAGACTAGGAACTAAGGCAAGTTTTAAAGTTTAGATAATTAAATCTGTACACCGAACGAACTATTTTTATGGGCGACCGAAAATTTACGCAACATAAAAGCTCACTTCGTCGAAAAAGATTGCTCAGAAGAGACTATGAATTTAAGAATCACTTTGCAACGAATAAACTGATCCTGGGTATTCTAAAGTATCACTTTTTTATTCCTTTTTCGAAAACACGATTACTTTCTATAATATCTTCTTTTTCCAGTCCACGTAACCACGTAACAGAGAGTGTAAAAAAGAGCTTCATGTAGAATTGGTTCATTTTAAGGCTATCATTTAAATGGAAAACTACGAAGAATGTATTAGGTGCAATTAGGTACACTTTGGCAATACGAGGGTATTGGAAGAATGTTTACAGCTAGAAAGGAATACCATTGACGGATATGAGCCGGAGAGCGGCCCGGCGCCTTGACCCAGAGGTAAATTATTATAATTTTGATATAACATTCAATCCGATTTCCATTTATACATTTACAACTTTCGAAGTACATTTATTATTCATTTAGTTGATATTTTTGAGAGCCATAGAGGTAATTTTTTGAAAGTTAAAATCAATTCAAAATGTCATTTTGCCGAAAAGTAAATATAGACTCTTAGAAATAGAATCGAGTCCCATGCTAAAAGAAGGCTCTATTTAAAAGATTTAAATGAGTATATGTGATGTTTAAAAATCTTTGAGGACAAGTTTGACCAAGAGCGCGTGCACCGAATCCGCCCATTTTTGCACAAAGAACACGTACTAGTAGTCTAGGATTTGGCAGAGATATTTCTATGGTAATATCAATATTATGACAGAGTTTTAAACATCCGAAAATATTATGTTTTTTCTTGTCCGGTTTGGAATAGAATGACCCGAACATTGAGTCATAAGTCGTTAAAATATCTTAAGGAAGAATGGAATTGAAAAAAGTCTGACGGGACCGTGAATCGAACCCGGGTCTCCCAATTGCCGATCTGGTGCTCAGTCCGTTGAGCTATCCCGGCAGAACATTTTTCCACAATGTCCACAAAGTCTCCCGAATGGCTCAGATAATTGTTCTGTCGGGGTAGATCAATGGACAGAGCACTCGACCGGCAATTGGGAGACTCGGGTTCGAATCCCAGTCTCGTGAGACTTTTTTTCAAGTCCATTCTTCCTTGGGATTTTTCCTGGGTGCGCACCATGTTGCGCTAGATCACCCTTACCCGTTTTCTATGTTTAAAACATCCTCTTTACTACTTTTGGTACTTATTACGTTCAATAACAGCAAGCCTTAGTAGTTATAAATATTTAAGAATAACCAACATCGTCATCTCGCTAAAACCCTATAACATCCATTTATTTCTATTTATTTACTTCTTTTCCATTCTCTTGGCCGATAGAGACCATTTCACGTGCAATAAACCGCATCTCAGGGGGTCGGCATGTTATCTCTGTCGAATTTCCACCTCTGCAACCGAGACAAATATCGAATGCGTGGGAAACTCATTTACGAGCGACTCCACTGTTGTTACGGCTTTTTGTTCGTCAGTTTCCCGCCGACCACGTGCCTCCATCGATGCGTGCGGAGAGGCGATGGTCCATTGAGCGCGCAGTCCCACCTTCCCGTCATAATCTCTGCTGCTCTTTGTGGAGTGCGGCACTACAAGCTCTTTCAATCCAAATCCAGTGCACAAACACGAGAAATCGCAAACTAATTCTCACGCATGCGCATTGCTCTCCTCCGTCCGATGCCGCATTCGACATCACAATGTCTTCGACACGGCGCCATTAAATCCGCAGCCTTTGCCGCTGTTATCCTCCTGCCATCCGGTCACGTAGCCTTTGTTCAAATTGTTGTACCACCGTTATATTGGAATTGATGGGAACTACCAGGCGTGTATGGGCAAAACGGTTTCATACAGCGAAGAGTGCATGCAGGCAAGCACCGAAATTAATCGACGATAAATATTGGAACAAAAAAAGTTCGATTTTTTTAACCTCACCTCAGTTCTCACTGTACCGAGTCAAGAAGATGAACAGCAGAACGAGGAAATGAACTAATGAAATATTTGAAGAGGTAAAGGTTTATGATACAAAGTTCTTTTGGTGATAGAGGCGGTGAAATGGCGTTCGACTAAGAGCCAGGCATGCAGATTTATAATGATAAAATAAATAATGATTTCGTTTTGGTTCAAGATTCTCTGTTTTATTCGTAAGTTTTGAAATTAACATTATATCAAATTAAAGGAGATTTACAATTTGAATTGATACAATTTTCATTTTATTATTTTATGTATTTCTTTCATTTTTAATTTTACTTATTTGATTCCTCATTTTATATTTTTCATTTAAAAAAATATGAGAGGGTTAAATTCTATTTGTCTCGGCTTCAAATTTTACATTTTAACTTAAACCGTGTCCTTCGTGAAAAGACAGTTCACTTACTTCATAAAAATGCCGGGATCTTAGGTTACGTCTTACCTCTTATTAACAAAATAATTTTGTTCGGCTATATATTTCAGGTAAAACACAGTTTTAATGGAATACAAGTATAATGGTACATTTATCTCAAGTTCTAAAAATGAAATTCTTCTAATAGCATTGAGCTGTTGATTGAAGCAGATTCATTTTTCTGAAACTCTAATATAACGCCAAAGCAATTTTCTTTAGGTTCATTTTCTGCCGCATTCTCTTCTGCTGCCTTCCTTTGCCTCAAGTCATATCCGACTTAATATTTTCATCGCAGAATAATCGCGTCATCGTACAGCGCCTTATCCAAACACTCTTAACGTCTTCGTCGTACTCTTCATCCTTTCACTTTCTTTAAAACTCAATCTCCATTCCCCTTCCCATAACATCGCAAAGAGATAACAGCAAGTTACGAGCGAGTGGTCCGGAGAAAGCTCCATTTTGCGATTCTCCTTGCAATCGAAGCAGAATAATGGAGATAAGGTTGACTCGCGAAGGACGATATACGAAAGTTAGTGGGGAGGAAGCTCGATATTTTTGGATAATGTTCAGAGTAAGTTTACAGGGAATTGCATAAGTCCGATGGATACCAGTTGAAAACTAAAGAAGAAAAAACCGTTAAAGAGCAAACATAATCAGCGGAGATTATAATTCAGTACGAGGTCAATGTAAACCTGAAGTTACATGATACATTATGTATTTATTAATATAATGGAGCAGTTTCAGTTCTTAAAAGAGATATTATTTTAAAATAATGGAAAGTATTCCATCTCTACTATATTAGTAGTTGATGAATCTCATGAAGATGAGTTGTATTTATTTTTATGGTATGGATAAGGCAAATTTTAAATACAGATTTTTCATTGCTTGCTATTAATGATCTTTTATACACCTTAAGGGGACACGTTCATTACCAAAATAACCTTTGAATAGGCGAAAGAAATAACATTTTATGTAATGCAAGTTATATGTGGAAGCGTGGAGTTAAACCAAATTTATATCTTATGTGAAATATTCAGAATTATTGACCTAAATGAGGCACAACGATCTGTAACTTAACATAATACTCCTAAATATAAATAGAGTCCACTTGCTCACTCTAGAATTATTTCTGAGCTTGAGACGGCAGGTTATTGTGTAATATATATGCACTAAAAAGCAATCATTACTGAATCATGATGTAAGGTATGTTCAGAAGACAAAATATGGACATTTGAAAATCTTGATTGAACTCAAATTCAATTTATTCAGTTGCTGTTATATTTCTAAATATACATTGATAAACTTTTAAAGAAATTTATTATATATCTGTTCCAATTTAAAAAGATTTAAATCGATTATAAAAATTTGCCATTCTACTGTTACCCTCTACTAATTAATAAAATTAAAAATCCATAAACTTATTTCAAATTAACCATTATTTTATCAAAAATATGGTCGCATTAACTATGTATTGTATATGTCGCAGTATCTATGCTTTTTATTGGTACATGTTAACCGTAACATATGTTAGATTGACATTTTGGTCGGTGCAACCAAGGTTCCAAGGCATACATTTATAGATTTTATGAGTTTACTATCATTTAATTATAATTTGATAATTTTACATAGAATGAGTTTTAAATAGAATTTCACATTTTTGGCGAACTCCTGATAAGTGCTAAACTCCATCATCTCCTAAATAATTATACAAACCCGGAAGAGGCAATGCCGACATTAACGCAGCTCTATAAAAGGAACTCAACAACTCGACTAAACAATACATTCCAACTTTTGGTTCATAGAAAAGGCTGGATATGTTAGTATTTAAAGGGACGTCCATGTATTATATTTTTTGAAACTGAAAACTTTTGTTGAAGGAACAATCCGCCTCATGACTTTCATCCAGTTTATTCTTACAGGAAATTACCGAAAGAAAATAGCAGAATAGTTTAGGGCCCCCTTCTGTTTTTGCTCAAGAATTCCTCAAATTTTGAAATATGCTCACCAATTTCACTTGAGCAGACATTCACCGGACTTAGCCTGTCTCATAAATTCAATTTTAAACGGAAGTGCTGTATATTTTGCATAGGCTAATATTTCAAAATTTTACAGATGTAATCTCATTTTCAAAGATGTTACGCTAAAAGTTTCTTTAGGCACGTCATCTTGAAATATAGTCTAATAAAATGTATATTTTTGTGAGATGTAAAATTAGAGCTAGCCGCTCAAGCTCTTTCCCCCTCACTCGACTGCGATCCTTGCGATATATTGCCGTCATAAATCGCAGCGAGATATTTATTCTTTCCGGAGATTACGAAAGCATGAAATCAAAAATTTGGGAGAGGTCGTAAAGAGGTTTTACTATTTATGCTTTCTGAATTCCTGCGACGTATCTGCACCCAGTATCGATGTTTTTCAACGCTTAAGAGTAGGAAGATGGATAACTTGGTAAATAGAGGTGTAAATTAATTTAATTTGGAAAAGCCTTTGCCGTTAAAGTCCATTTCTTCGTTTCAGCCGCCAGCATGAGATATGAAATTAAACACTGAGAATAAATTACATAACTCACCATATTTAATAAGGTACTTGTATAGGTTTCCACAAAACTGAAACACATAATTAAATGGACCATGCCATCATCAGGTGTTGATGGCATGATCTATGTCGAAACCGGTCGTCTCCAAAAGTGTTTTTATTTTGTGGAAACCTGTACATTAATTTTATTAAATATGGTGCTTAACCGGTTCCACCAAGTGACAGCCGATCAAGTTGTTTTATTACATAACTCAAATTTAAAAACAAACTGTGAATAAACGTGCACCAGAAAAGAGAATAAGATAATAACAAATTAATAAGTCATTATTGTAAGAAACCTAGATTTTCAGAAAGATTAATTTAAAATGAAGATTTACTTTAAAATAAAGATCTACTTTAAAATGAAGATTTACTTTTAAGATAAAGAAGGCGCTATAAACTTTTAAGGCGCCGAATCAGTTGTATTCTAGAGTAAATTTTATGGGAAGCTCATTGGAGAATGGAGCAAAGGGAGCATGGGAGATAAGCGTACGAAGAAAGGTACTCCTGTAATGCAACAAATACAAACAAAACACTATCGAGAACGTAATTGAACAAATATAAAGTGAATTGAACATTATGTGGAAGAATTAAGAAACGTGCACAAAGAATGGGCATTCTACATTTCTTTATTACTATCAACCCTAATGCCGTTACGGAGTAATAAATACCTTAAAAAACTGAGTAACCGTAAAACATATCACTGAGTTGAATTTAGGTTCAAAAAGTTCACCGACCCTTTTCAGTTCGGAATGAACCCGACTTTGTTCGAACCCTTTTCCACACTCTGAAACATTCTCAAAAATAAGACGAGAAAGAATCTAATATTTAACATACATGAAACTTAATCATACCCGTTCTGTAATTTAGATTCTATATATAAGGACTTTTTGAAGAATTTGTTTTGATGAACAACGAATATTCAGAATTCATGGTACTACACACAATGAGACTGAACGCTTTCAGTGATTATATATCCTTAAAGTGACTTCATCTTCGAGTGTTTATAAATCCGTCGAGATGAAAGCCACCCCTTTGAGTCTCCTCGTGCTTGCGAGATGAATTATTTTTGGGGAATAAAGACGAGAGAAGCAAATTAGGGAGGACGGAGTTGATGTGAATAACAGGGCAACGGAACGTTAAGAGTAAACCAAGCGAACGGAGGGCGAAAAGAGAGAAGATTTCGGTGTCGTTCGCGAAAGCGTATGGGAGACAAACATAGGCAGACTTCGGAATGAAGCGAGAGATATGGGATTTATAAGAGGATGGGGAGTCTCCGGAAGAAAATGGAAAGAGGCTCGGAGAAGACGTCACGTGGGGGAAATAAATCTCTCCGGATGCTGACCATCCCTCGGCGTCCAATAGGGGTGCTGCAGGGACCGTGGTGTTTTGTGCTCGCATCCGAGAAAACAGTGAGGGGTTGGGGTTTTTCTCAGAGTCGTGTTATGGGGGATTCACTGCTAGGAAACTTTATGAGGAAACGGGGAGGGAAAAGTGTTGCGCGTTCTGTTCCAGCCACCGCCTTTCTCCTTCTCTCTACGGCCGTCGCCGTATCTCACGTGCCGACCCCTTTCCTCTTTCCAAAACGCATTGTTCTGCCAAAATTGGCCGGTAGAGGGAACAGGAAGAGTGGGGATGGATTCCGGGATCGGGAAATGGTAAGGAAAACTACCGATGGAGATCTTCCCTTCCTGATTTTGTGGACACTAGAAAAAATAACGGTGGTCGTGAATAAGGATGGAATTGGATGCGAAGTCATGGGAAGTGTATGAGAGTGGATAGTGAGAGGAAGTTAGACTGTGTGCGGACCCATGTGCATACTCATATGCACTCGCTTTGAAAAGATAAAATTCAATATATTGTGCTTTGCGCTTTGGGGCTCGTAGAATTGTTATTAAATAAAAAGTTTCAGGAACAAGATGATAACACTTACTATGATTATTATTAACATGCTACAAGTGTACTATTTGTTCGGTGGCAATGTCATGGTCTAAAATTACATTACACCACATTCCTAGAATAACAGTACACTATCACAATACGTATGCCCCTCCAATAAGTAATACAGCTTGACGTAAAGGTGATAAGTTACGTAATACAAGTTTATACATCACAAAAATCGTTTCGTCATCGCTTAAACACCCCTTAACATATATCACGAGTTTTTTCAGGGCTCCTGGTATGCCTTCATGGCTGTCGTGGCGCTCCAACAGATTCTACCCTACCAGGCAGCCCCTTTTTCCACCTGCACTTTGTCAACGGATAGCTCTCTCGTCCATATAAAGTATTGCTATTTTGTTTATCAACTCCTCTTGATTTTTAGGGAAGGGTTGAAAGACTTCGGTAAGTAAATTATTCCATTCTGATACAGCGCCTTTCAAAGCAAGACATTATAATAATAATATTCGTTCTTTGGCTTATAAAATCAACTACGTACAAATATACTTACTTGTAGAAAAATTATATATCGTAATCCAAAATCCTTCGATTCGGCAATTGTTTCATTAATTCTATCATTAGACTAACGTATGACACGTAAATATACTGCGGTGAAAACTTTAATTTTTTTATAAATTATTATTTTTTAATTTTTTTGCCACATACGGTATGTATGTGCTATACTGTGATATGTAGCATATGATATGTATGCATATACGTACATACATATCATATGCTACATTTTTTAAGAAAAGTAATGAATAGTGGAAAATGAAAACAAATGTATTCTCCTATTTGTAAACCTACCTATACGGAGTAATCAAATACTGTAATTTTAAAAGTGCTGCGACAGTTTAAGTCATTTCACATGTCAAAATTCAGCGGGAATCGATTCCAGAACCGCTTTCACCGAAATCCAACGCGTCAACCCCAAGGCTATCCGGAGGCCCTACGTACTTGTAGCAATTAAAAAAATATTATCGGACCAGGGTATTTAGTACGTAATAAGATATTTTTTTGCTTCGCTGATTGCCAATTTTTACAAAAAGACTTTTGTTTTTAGCGTTTATGAGTTAAAATCGTTCTCATACCTAAATTAAGATGAGATCTTAAATTATGCAACACACAGTACCACAACTGATTTATATTTTCCACCGGATAAACCTGCGACCTTCCAATGTTGTAGTGGTGCCTTTAGACCCATGCAGGGGAATTATCTTTTAGGTCCTGGGACTGTCCTGAAATCGGAGAGGGCTGATATGTTGGGCAAAGCTACGACGAGGGACGTGGAAGGATAGACAGCGTGAAGTGAGGTGGATTACAAGGGGATGGGAATGGCTATCCAGAAACAGATAACCAAGCAAGCGAAAGGATTTCGATCCCGAAAAATCCTTTGGATTGGACTATCAATTCTTGCTCCGGGGAACAAAACCAAGATTGTGCTGAGTAAGAAAGAAAATTCCGTTCATAACCCCAATGGCTCTCGTATTTTCCCCTTCCATGCCTCTTTCCGCCCACCGCCATTCAGATTGGTCAGAATTAGGGCAAACATTTTTACGTTCCGATCCCCCAAAAGAATTTCGAAAGACAAACTAATACTGAGAGAACCGGGGTAAAACGATCCTTTCTCAACCCTGTCCGTAAGTTGGGATTCTCCCCTCTGCCTTTCCCTTATTCTGCTGTGAGGCGGGGTTATGACAGAAGTAAACTGCGTGTTACTGTAGAATTTTTTTTTCATTGCTTTCGGGCGATAAATTTTAGTATTTGGCCTCGCTCTTGCGGTATCTCCACTATAAAATTAAACGTCCAGGAAATTCAATTGTGTGATCTATAAAACTACTGTATGCATTCGCCAATCGGCGTTCTATCATATTTTTAGAGAGAAATAATACGATGTCCAATAAAAATGTTACCGTTGGAGAATAATTCATGATATTGTAGTTTGTGGTGTGGATACTATAAAATATGGCTTATACTGATCGCTGAATTCAGTTCGATATCATTACAGTTATGCCTGTTTACCCACATATCCATCTGCAAAGATACTTTTCATATTACACTCCATCATCCATGGCGCTCTCTAGGAAGTGTTGCTCTAATACCGCAAAACTGTTATTAATTTAATACTGAAAACATTTTCCCATCAAAATGAGTGGGTTGACGATAAATCTATTTATTAATAATTTTTTAAATTTAATTAATAAATTGTTTTTAAACAGTTTTAAAATTTTAACATATATACATGTTGTTATTTTCATTTACTTTTACTATCCTAATTAGTCTTCAATAAGTATGTACTAGACATTTTCGTTCTGCTTTTGAAATTTTTACTATTAGAATATTAGTGAAGAGACTTTGCCATTTTATAGTCTTGACGGCGACTTTATTAAATTTTCGACTCCTTAACAAAATATCTGAAAACGTGATTGATTCTTTTTCGTTTTGAAACCCCATCCTTGATTACAACCTTTTGAACGTCGTTAGAAACTGAGAGTTGAAATGGCAGTAAATTTTCTTTTCTTTTTCATGTTTTTAATTATTAGTTAGCTACTTCGAGCAGAATTAAGGAAATGAGTCATGTTAATGAGATGGAACAAATTACTTGCAGGATTCTTCCCAATTATTTCAATATATAAATATTTATTTTAGGAGAAGTTAAAAAAAATCGCATTCCTAAAAATGCCTTTCTAAAAACGGAGTGAGATGGCTCTGTTTGATATTTGAAATACTTAGAATATCCGTCCAAAAAGAGGAAGGTCTATGTTCGAGTCTCAGCTACCTTTCATATTTTTACGTCCGCTTACTTGGTATACTAAAGATTCACACTTTTTGAGTATTAGGGCAGAAATAAATTACCCACTTTGACGTAACCATCAAGAGAGACTGTCTGAATCAGTTTCAATTTCAGGTAAAATTACTCCCCAACGAGGAGGAGAAAAATTTCTAAATACTTTTCCTTGGCTAACTTACAATGAACACAGGGAGTTTTGCATAAGAAATTTCCAACCATCTCGGAAACAATAAAATGGCACATCATTGAAACGACATGAGGAATATTCCTTACCATTAATATTTTTCCCTCAATTCACTTCCAAAGGACTCTTTTACGTCCTTTTGGGTCGAACGAGCGATACGGTCGTTTGAGAATTGGCTTAATTTATTTTGGAACTTAAGGGAAGGTGACACTTAGGTTTCAGAGTGGCGCCGGTGGCCAAACGAGTGCCAATCGTGGCGTAGAAAATGAAGCCCCTCGTCTCTGTCTTTGCCTCTCCGTCCTTATCACTCCATCTCTCCCGTTCCAGGGAAGGAATAAAC
This sequence comes from Ladona fulva, assembly GCA_000376725.2. Lineage (NCBI taxonomy): Eukaryota > Metazoa > Arthropoda > Insecta > Odonata > Libellulidae > Ladona > Ladona fulva. The sequence continues at coordinate 431,791 of KZ308418.1, forward strand.
TGGGAGAAGCATAACTCAGGTACGGCGTCAATCAACTTGAGTGGCGTAAGGAATGCGGGGGCGAATGGGAAGAAGTGTCTCTCGCGAAACCTGACTCGCAGCTGAAGAAAGGACCGCTACTCTAGTTGTTGTTTCCAGTCGTTATATGATGTATTGTGGGGAAGCATTTGTGTCAGGAATAAATGAGTCCATTCGGAGAAAAATTAGATGTATACCAAAGTGGTTCATTCGACCCTACATAAGTGATTATTGTTCTTACTTTTAACGGCACTATCTTACGTATTCTTTAATTGCTTTTTATGACACATTTGGTGAAGTATCCTTTAAGTGAAATGTCTCGTGGGCGAACAGACTATTAGATGAGAAGCTCTTGGGTGAAAAACCGTGGGTGTAATGTCCTTTGCGCGAAACGCTTTGTGTAAAACTTTCGAACTCAGTGTTAGGATTGTAATCGGATACCTTACGTGAGAAATTTATTAATTTTAACCTGTGATGACTCGTGCCTATTTTAGGTGCGTGATGTCACACTTGATAGATTTTTTAACAAGGAGTTAATATAGTATATAATATATCAAGCGAATGTGGGTACTATCGCGCAAATATAAAATTCTATTTAATTACAACTAAATTAATGCCAGAATTATTTTTTTTCAAACGCGTCAAAAACCCAGTCTTCGAACCATGATCGTTGCCGGGCGGAGGCCTCCTGTCTCTCAAAAAATAGCAGAGTGAGACAGTTTTGCGAGATAGCTCAATGGTTTGAGTATCCGGCATTCGTAAGATCAGGATTCGAGTAACGATCGCGTTAGACTTTCATTCGCCTCTATTTATCAAGTTTACCATCTACCTATATCTAGAAAATGTTTTTCCCTATATACCGGTAGACGGATATCTGGCAAGATTTTGTCTAAAAGTTCGTATGAACCGGTTAATCTTTAGGGTTAGTCTAACTCCTGGAGGTGGAGGAACAATCCTCACTCTTACTGAAAAGGATGATGATCGAAAAAGACCTAGGGGAATGTGAATATAAGAATTTTAGAAGATGGGGAAAAGGCGATTAATGTACGAAAGCAAAGTAAGCAATATATTTCGTTATCCATTCGCTGCTTGATATTGCTTCCCAGTATAGAATGCGAAAGAGGCAGATGATTCAAAAAACATATACCCTTTAGAGAGACTAGTTTTGCAAAGTAAGATTTTAGAATCGATATAATCATATGAATTGTATAATGAAGAATAAGAACATGGCATCCCTCGGATGAGATTCACTTCGGAATATATCTATAAGGTCTTTATCAAGGACAGATCGAGACTTAAAAGTCTCTTCTTCCATACAACCTATTATCAAAGATGTTAATGAAAACATAAAAACAGTGAAACAGACGCTACATCATAGTTTAATGGTTAGAATACTTGCCCGGAAAGTGGGAGACTTGAGTTCGAGTATCACACATGTCGCTATTTTTCAGTTCTATTCATCCTTGGGTTTCCAGCTGTATATCTATCCGTGCTAAGTCAATACTTTCCTTCGTCATACTTATTAGTCTTTTGCAATCTTTTAATACTATTCACTAATCGTATTTCACAATTCAGTTGACTATTTCACTAAATTCTAAGCTTAAATACCTAGTGTTAGTGTTAGATTCGAAAAGTTGGGGTTTAGAAAAATCACAGCAAGAACAATTTTTTACTCGCGAGAAAAAAGTATCTGCAATGTATCCCATTGGAAATGATGAATATCTCAGAACGTGATTTCACCAATAAATTTTCGATTTTCAATATTTGTCCACTTGATTCCATGTTCACTTATCCCTTAATATTTTTCCTAACGAACTCTAAGGACGGATACGCCCCGGGAGCGAATGGATCGCTACGTGATCCGGTGCTCGATCCAGCAGATATTGAAATATCGAGTCCTGAAAATAGCTCATGAATCACGGTAGTTATAGATATAAAAGATGAATCAGTTCCACTAAAGTTATGTTTCAGCGAGCGACTCTACGGTCATACTAGTAATGCATATCCGATTTTAGCGAGGAAATGACCGACAGGGAAGTACAACTATTGTTTATGTCCTCACAAAATGGTGTTCTGTCATGAAGCAGGTAATATTGCTAGATTCATGGTCCATTTTCCATGGTTCATTAACAGTGAAAGAGTATATTACAATCTTATATATTACTTGTCTAATACTTGTGTATAATACAATCTTATATATTACTTGTCCTTTGTTCTTTTTCTTAGGTCCTCATTAAAAAAATATATTTCTATTCGTATTCATTAATGTACTATTTTAATTAACTTTTACATTTTTCATGTCTTTTTAGTAAGTGTCATTTTCTATATTCTCTCGATATTCGATATCTACCAGTTTCTCATAGTGTATTCTTGCAGTTACCACATTTTTTTTAATGTTATTTTATTTTTGTAATTTCGTTTGAATGTGTTATCTGATGTTTCTGTTTTATCAATTATTTCCTCATGGTTTATTATTGCAGTTTTTCCTGTTTATGATTTTATTTTATTATTAATTTGTAACTTTGTTATATTACTATTGATTTTGTAATTTTCTTTTTATACACAGCTTTCTTAATCATCTTTTAGCATGAACTATCAGTAGGTTTGCGCAGGTTTTTCACACCCCCCTTCTCTGAGGGTGTTTTCCTGCTGTGGATATTTTTTCCTAAGATATCACCTTAGGTTTTTTTTTACATCCACTCCTTCTAAAGTTTTCCTCTCTATTTCTTTTCACCTACACACAAGTCTTCATGTACATATAATCATTGACTCAAGGTTAGATGGAAGAAGAGACTTTTCAGTCTCAATCTCGCCTTTAATAAAGACCTTATTATTATTATTATTATTATTATATCGAGACTATTCCGTTCCTGATTCAAACTCAACGAAAAGACATATATCACTGAATTGAGTACCAAGTAATAAAGTATTTCAAGCGTGGTAAAGGAAATAATCGAGATTTCTCATCTAGAAACCGTATCTGCGTGAATAGTATGAACACGGAAACGATTTTTGAGCTGAATTGAAATTTTTATCCGTCTTAAAACCCGCAAATTTCATCAATAACTAAAGTACCAGCGGTTTCATAGTACGATAAGTTATGCATAATGATTTTAACTATCAAGGATCACCTTACCGTTGTTATAGCGAGGAAATTTCTAGAAGTCACCACTTTTGTGCTAGTCTAGGATCACCACTTTTATACGAAATGATTTTTAAAGTTGTAAAAATAATTATTTTCAAATACCAGTTACATTCATTCCTAAGTATTGAGAAGCAGTTAATATATTTCTCCTCTGGTTTATGTTTAAATCCGAAAGAAGTACCATATTCTCCGCATATGTTGACATATTGACAATCTAGCAGAGATTTTCAGTTATATGAAAAATTAATTAGCTACTTAGTTCCGTTATTACCTCAATTAGAGATTGGGAACAAGAATTGTTCACAAAGCTACTTATTTCTTACCTCCATCCTCATCTTCATGAATAGCCGCAGAGCGATTTAGTGTGGGGGTACATCAACCCATATCAGTTTTAGTACAAGGATAAATGCAAAATTTCGAAGACGAGTATTTTACTAATGCTGCCCGGGGCATCCCGTAATTTATTTCCATTGAACCACCAGTTTAACACACGAGTTGAAAATTTTGTTTCGCGGATTTTTTCGAGGTAAAACGTCAACGGATGGAGATCTCTCTTTCATCTTTTATGTTGTTCTCAAGGAAGTATTGAGTGATTCCGTTACAGAGAACTTCCTTTTCGTATACACTTTTGATTGAACGCTATTTCAAAAAAATCCCATTCCTTAAGATAAATTTCCACGAGGAGATAATAAGAAAATGTTTCAACTTCGAGAATAAATCTTCAATTCCAGTTTCCGGGGACATAAAACATTGAAATGCAACTCCATCCCCCGTGGCTTCCGTATACTTTGATGGTATTTCCGCGCCATGAAACTTCGACGCTTCCAGTGACAAATTGCCGGAAGGAGCGGAGTTCGGAATAATTTAGATATATATGTTTATACACATAATAAATCAAATGGCAGCGTTTACGAATTCATGAGGCGGAAGCATATCTTTTCTTCGTTTCGCAAGCAAGGACAGGAAAAAATGACGAGCTGGCAGGGCAAAAGAATAACTACCGAAAGTCAAATTTTTTGACCATTATCAAGTAAATGAAAAACCAAGTTTGGAGTTAAACATTACGCTTTCAGCAATACCTGAAAACTTACAAAAATGTAACCTTACAAACAAAATAGAAGAAGAACAAAGAAAGAACATATTTAATTGATAAAAAAGATTGTGTCATAAAGCATTCGAGTAAGATTAATTTTTAGAATGGTGCAATTCTCTCTCACCTCCGGTTATTATTTTTCTCTTCAACTAAAAATGCAAACAGGCAATCATTATATCTATTACTTGACGTTTAGGGTTTCTTGTGTATCATTTGCATCGTTTCTAATGTGATCATGAGAAAGATGAAAAATCAAAGACAAGGGAAAGGTATTTGCACATAGAGTTGTGTGCTTTAAATCTAAGGATAAACAGAAATGAAAAATATCGACACAACTGTCCTAAGGTACACACCCTTCCGGGCAGAAAGAAATTTTGCTCTGTATATCTCTATCTATTTATTTATTGATTTATTTCGCCGCAGTTAGAGAAGTCTGGTAGCAGCGCTCTAAGCACAGCCTTCAATTACTACAAACTACTTGTTTTTAATTAAATTCATACTATACCTGTTACCTACAATTTACTATCGATAGGAGTAAATACAATATAATTAGTTATAGGGAATAAAATCACAGAAATAATTTTCATTAACATCATTATGAAATGGATGGTAGATCATACAAGATTTTTCATGGTTTCCGTGGCAGTCTCGTGGCATACCGTAGCCCCTGCCGTGCATCACTCTAACAGGCTAACCCCTTACTCTCCAAAATACGTCTTTCCAATTTATAACAATTTATAAACTCCCTACAACTTGCTTGCAACTATATGAATCCATACATTTTTTTCTAAAAAGATTTAAAATTTTTAGGATAGCTTCGAGAGCGATCCAGGTTACTTATTCCTCCTCACTGACATTTTTATGTGTGATCTGTTTTATTTTCCGGTTATAACTTTCTCTTCCTAAAAAATCAGTGCCATGTTTAAATTTTTAAGAACCTTCCCATCCTTTACTGTCAGCTATTAATGGTTGTTTTATGACAATTTCAATAATCATATTGTCACAAATTATTTTTCGAATAATATTTAGGCACTACTGGAATTTTGAAATGTTGAGTTTAAGCGTTCAATGTTAAAAATACCAATGTTGATAAGTAGAATACGTTTGTCAAATTCGGAAAGATTTTCTAAATATTAAGTCAGAGTATATTTTTTAATCGGCAAAGCCGCGTAAAATGCGGAAAGGGACGAGAGGAGTCGGTGCGAGGCGTCAGCTCCAAAGATCGTAGTCTGAGATGGTGAAGGGCCGTGGTGAGGAACGGAACCTAGATAGCGAGATGGGGGTGATAAGGTGCGAGAAGTAAAATGGACGAGTTTTTTGGGAGAGAGAGGGAAGGTGAGGTTTTGAGGGATGGCGAGGTGGCTGGAGTAGGTGGTTGGTGTTATTCAACCGGAGGTCAACCCTCTGTCACACTCCGGTCGCTGCCTCTCCATCTTTCTCTCCTGCCACCCCTTTCCGATCCACCCCCTCAAGACCCACCCCTTCGACGTCCCCCTCCGCCCGTTTTCCAAAAACTCAGGCGACCGACACATTCTTTTGCCAACCCTCTTCCAAATGGTTCCTATTTTTCTCCTCGCCTCATTTGTGCCTCTTTACGTGTGTGGCCCTTTGTCTCCGGACAGCGTGAATAATCGCTGTTGGTTTTAAGATTGAGCGCAGCTGTTCGGCTCGCTGTAGTTGTCAAATTAAAGAGAGGGTAATTACTTGAGTTCACTAACTCCCCCGTATTTTATTAAGTTTAAGAGCTAAAACTGGTACGTGTTCTCCCGTGAAAAAAGGCGTTCGTTATTTCAAGTTTGATCTTAAAAGAGCCTCTCTTTTTCATTAGCCAGCGCTCCTTAAAGAGGACGTGACGTTAGCAATCGACCGAGTTGATTTTCAAAGAACGAGCTGAGATATGGGTTCAGGTTTTGCCTTCTCTTATCGTCGAAGTATCGATTTCAGTGGCAGCGATTTGTGTTTGTACATTCATCGCGGTACATTTCATGAGAATAGGCAATGGTTCGAAGCTAACCTGATGACCAGCAATACTCAAACCATTCCACCAATATTCCAAAACTTTTTTTGGCATTTTCTCAGTTTGCTGTAAGAGAAATAAATAAATAATGTCTTTATCTTGGGCGAAATTGAGACTTTGAAGTCTCCTCTTCAATTTAACCCATCTTCAATGTAAATTAGATCAAAGTGATAAGTCATGGAATAAAGTAATTTAAATGAAAGTGAATAGAAAAATTTTTGTCGTAGATTGAAAAAAAATAAAATGAAGCTTAGGAAAAAGAAAACCCACGAAGAACGGGGCTGTGAAAAACCTGCAGAAACTTATCGTACAGAGAATAATAGCTGAAAGATAGTGAAACACATACACTTATCACGACAAAAGTAAATAAATATATAGAGTAAATAAATTATGGAAAAGTTATGTGATACTTCCAGATTCTCTATTTGCCGAACTACGTAGAATTGATAATTGTTGATAAACTTTATTATGGATGGAAAAGCTAAGTATTAGTATCGTGGCACGCCATTCCTCAAGTTATTTATCAAAAGGAGAGATTGTGTGATAGTTGACAGTATTTTAGTACCCTGATAAAATAAAGGAGCATCTAGCATTCTCTGAATGCCGCGGAAAGAAAATTCCTAGTTGTGTTCAATTCTAGCCCATTAGTTATGACAGCTATTACTAGCTCCTTTACTGGGTGTTATTCGTAGGATGTCATCGTATCAGTGTTTTGACGATAGGAATTACTGGCTGATAAAGGATTTTTCACCCATTTAAAGTAAAGTGGATTATAACGGCGCTGAGAAAGAATGAGGAACTGGGAAAGTCTGTGTTAAAAAGAATGTACTAGAATCGCTTTTGTAATCACATCTTGTACAATGTTTTGCCTCCTACTTGAAATTGATTTCAATTTCACGGGATTTCGATTTCACAGGAGAACGGTAAGTAGCTAAGGGATGTAGAAGTTGTACATAACACTACAAAACGTGACATATCCTGGTATCCGTTGCTCTATGTCACATAAAGTCTATGTATGTAAGGGCACTACGTTGAGGGGGTAATTCCTTTCTAGGATGCTTTAGGTTCTTGGTGGAATGCAGTAGATTTCCGCTTCTCGAAAGTACACTACGAAGGAAGGTTGGCACATCTAGTGTCTCCTGCTGCGCCAGATGTGCCAGAATGTCACTTTGGAAAGGACAAGATTGTTTAGAAGATGCGCAGGTGGTCGCCCGTAGGATTGTCAATTATGCGAAAAACAGCGGTGGTTACATCCGAGAAGGAGAGCAAGCCTTTTTATCTCACCTTAGGCTTGAACTCTTTTTCGCAGCGTAGACTCTGCCAACATGTCCACGGCTCCGTCCTTAAAAATCTGAAGATCTGCAAAAGGTCGTCCCTCACCCTTCTTTTTTTCCATTGTTTTTTCCAATCGTGACCGAAATTTCCAGATCTTCCTTTCCGCTTCTGCTGATGTCTCGTCCACATTTCGATCTTTGTAAATGGGAATAATCCGGGCCTTGCGAAATTTTGATTGATAATGATCAATCGTTTATCCTCAGTGATACATAGTATTTTAAAGACTACCCTTCTTTGAATAATTTTGCTTGTAAGATTAGAAGATTCAATTTTTTTTTAATCGGAGCAGTAATTGGGAAAATAGATTTCCGCTTTCTTTCCTTATATTTTACAGAGTAGTTTTTATTCTAAAGAGTATTCTCGTATTTATTTGATTGAATCAGCTTCAACTTTCCCACTCATTTAAAGATTTCCTCCACCTTTAAACTTCATATTTCGAGATATTTTTCAAATTTTTATGGTTGCTTTGTAAATGTAACGAAAGAAGACAACTTAAATTTTGGCATAAATGAGAATCCCACCTTCTACTTGGCTTTGAATCAAACTATTGAACCGTACTTTTTATACCATATGTAATGTCGGAATCGCATATGATTTCGTAAATCAAAGATTTTTGTCGCAATGAATAATTTATCTCATCTTTCATACGCAGTTTTACGTAAACCAGAATTCACCCTACATTTTATATAAGGGCCTCCCGTTTCCTCATTCTTGGACTCTCATTCTTCCTTTTTTCTTACAACGGTGCCAATCTCGGAATCATACATTACTAATTTCGGATGGATGTTTCAATTCTGCGGATCGTTATCACTTCAACTTCTCATTTTACCGCCTCCTCGATTCTTTCTTACCGTATTTCTTTGCGCCTCGGTATCCCTTTTACTTTCGCTACCTAATCTCCTTTCACTTGCATTCCCATACTATTTTTGTTCTAAATATATCTCCCTATTTGAGCGCTAAGTTTTCTCCGTACCCTTTCGGCCGTAATACATTATTCCACATTCCTTTCTCTGCCTTTTCATCCGAAGTGATATTTTACCATTTCTTTTCTTTCCCTGTTCAACCATTTGAAAATCTTTGACACTCGTCCAATTTTTTTCTTCCTAGCATCCCTCTTATACCCCTCCGTAACTCTTGGATTTATCTGCGACTGAGTCCCAGCGATAGCAAAATCTACATTCGTTATCACCTAACTTTAATTCTTTCTTCCATCACCTCTGATTTTCACCCATGGAATTTTCAGTTTCCATTTGAGAACGGAATTCGTTGGTCATATTTTATGTTTACTGCAGTGAATAATATATTATAGTATAAATAGTAATAATATTATTCCCTGGCATAAAAAAATACTAATCTACTTAATCACTTATTTAGTATAAATGTGATGCTACAAATTAAAGTAAAAAATGTTGCTTCCTTGCAACTCAAATTAGTAAATAAGTAGTAGTAGTATAGTTAAAAGTGCATCGACAACTCAAAGGCCCCATCGGGAATCGAACCCGCTTTCACCGAAGTCGAAGGCGTTGTCCACTTGGCTATCCGGTATCCCCATTAATAAATAAATTGGTCCAAGATGCAATTGGAATTTTGTAAAAAAATTAAATTTGAATAGATATTTCTAAGAATTTGGATAACTATCTGTTGCCTGTCTTCTCATAGTTAACCTATCTGTGTGTAATGGCGTTTTACTAAGCATTGTTATCGTTCGATTTCTCATTTCCATTTTCGTGAAACACGTGACAGTTTTTTGAAAATATAATAATTTCTTAAATAAAAGACGAATAATCGCCGAATATATATGTGACTATTAAACCGCGCTGCGACAAATGACATGGCGACGTTATTAGTTTTCCAATATTTGATGAAATTGCTTCATTTACTACATTTATATCACGCTGAATTTTCCTTTAAGTCTTGAATTCCATGTTAATGTTAAAGTTTACCTTATTCTTCCGAGTAAAATATATGTGATCAATAGAGTGAAGCTTGTAGGTATTGCTTTCCGTTCATTCCAAAATACACACTAAAAGTGACTTCCAGAATGTTTCAAAACATCTTTCGTTCTCGATTTAGTTAAGGAAATTCAATCTATATTAAAAATGTGAAAATTGATCGATATTGGAAACATAAGCATTCGCATTCGTTCTCCTCTTGTTCAATAGGAGATTGGTCCTCTTAGCAAAAGATATTCGGGCAGTTCCACCTCCCAACATATTCCTCCTAGCGCCGTCCGATCCCGCCCACTCTTCCCCTTCATCCGGAATGAAATATTGGACCAACTTCAGTCGAATGCTAATGCGTTTAATCATCTTGTCAGTGTCACTCTCAGGGAAATAGAGGGGAAGGGTGGAAAAGAGAAGGGATCAAAACCAAAGGAAGAAGGGTGGAGAGAAAAATTCGAGCAAATGGGCGGACGCAAACAACTCCTCGGGCTAATGAGACAGCCCTTAAACGCACATGCATACACACTCATGTTCACACTCACACCAAAAACAAACAGAAAGTCTGCGTAGGAATGGAATGTGCGGACCCCTTGAATTAATTCGGCGAATTTCGGAGGGAGTATCCTTCGGGAATGTATTCCGTTCAAATATATTAATGTCTTCTTCCCGAGAGAGTTCTGTCGGAGTTTTTTTCCTGATAGTTCGTTTTATTTTGTGACACGCTCTTTGCGTTATAGAAGAAATTCTTGGAAGCGTAACTTGAGAGCTTTGCGCAGTGTACCTATTAAATGAAATACAAAAAATCCTGTGGTTACTACACTAATGGATAAATGTCTAAAATGGTCTGGGTAATTATCTCTGAGGATGTGAATTCATTTCTAAGAGATACCTTGGAATTCTCGTATCTATCCTAATCGAGCTAACATTTACTGAGGATGTATTTCAAGGGGTGGGGAGGCGTAGAGATCTCATTGATCTTGGATTAATGCGTATTTAGTTACTATAATGTGATTATTAAATAAGACAAGATCACTTGGTAACTTCCGCAGGTATATTTTTTCAGAAGCAACTAGTTTCGTCGATACATCGACATCATCAAGCACGATCGATGCATCACATCGATGTATCGATGAAACTAGTTGCCTCTGAAACAATATACCTGTCGAATTTACCAAGTGATCTTGTCTTATTTAGTATGGCTCCCAGTCTAGAAACAACGGAAGGTATTCTACCCCTGAAGATGATAGCTTGGCTATTTAAATGTGCATTGAGGGCTCTTAGAAGGTCAGTAATCTTGGACTTTCCGTTGTTCCAGCTTTACGAGCGTTTTAAAACTGCTATAGAATTCAGTTGTTTTTCCCCTTGACGTGAAGATAAACATCTTATTTTTTAAATTTACCTAACACATAAGATACACGTGTTATTATTCTTAACTCGTCACCTTGAGTTAGCTTAGTTTATGATATTTCCCTGAAAGTTCACGTCGATGACCATTGACCACAAATGACAAGTAATCGTCATTACATCACAATACATCAATATAATACATCAGCATCGCTTGTCTTTCCGCGTCCACCGCATCACAAGGAGAATACAGTTTGCCTTCTTTGGATGTTGAAATGTGGGGATACTTCAGGTCATGTAATTTCTGTGGGTTGATTCTTTAAGTCATATTACTTCTGTGCGTAGCCAAAGGGAAGATTTCCTATGAAGATATGTTTCGCTAGGAGACCGATTTCCTTCAGTTTGAATATTAACAGAATCGTCTTAAAAACGCTGCACATACTTACCTCCGAAATGAAATATTATCGAAAATGTCTGCAAGCCCACATTATAGTCGCTCGCAGCCATGAAACTGACAGTAAACGCAACTAAACGCTGAATTTAGCTGTCGTTTCCTCTGACATTCCTCACTTGAAAAGAACTTTGAGAACTTCATCGTCTTTTCTATTTCCTGCGAAACTTAATCCTATAATGCCATCGTTCCAATCCGTAATGGACATAGTCGACTAAGCCGATATTCCTCTGCGGTGCTGCCATCAAAATTACCATGCGCGTAAGAAAATGATCAATGGAAATGATTGCATACTCTTAGCAAACGATCTCTATATTAATCAATCAAATTCGATCCAGCGCAATCCTCAACGTGCTATCTACAATGCATCATCCTCGTACCATTATTTAATGTCCGTTTTCGGTTTCGAGAAACCTGTTCTTTGTTCCTAATACCCTTGACATACTTGCCTTTGAGACAGGATCTTACTCTTACTCTCATTCTCAAACTGCATGAAAATCGGCGAGGATCCATTTGGTTCTTAGAGCATCCATCTTCATCAGAAAGGTAAATACTGTTTAATGATATCCGTCTCATGATAAATGAGGGCTAATAAGACCTCACTATGACGTGCTATCAATTGATTACGATTTCTTTACGGCGTAATCGGCTTGATGGTTCGCAGAAGGTCGATTGAGATCGATCATTCTTTTTTGCCACATTCAATAACCGCGCATTATCCCGTGATGCGACGCACGGGTGATTTAAGGACTGGAATCTTCGGAGGAAATTCGCAGATTTATGGGAACGCTTGCGCTTGAAAAATTAAGGCCGAGATCTCTGGTTTTTAATGACCCAAACTTTTCGCAATCATTCGCTCCGGAAGATAATTGCGATATTTTCGTTCTAACTCAGTGCAAAGTTCAAAACAGCGGGCAGTGAGAAGTAGGATAAGTGATTAGTGTTTAGGATTAATGTTCTCCTTCATTTCTAAAAAGAGGCCAATTCAGTACTTTTTGCAGCAGTTAGTAATAACTGAAATTATCTATTGCGGCTCTTATTCTAAATGTAAATATAGGTACTCCGTTTATCATGTACCAATTTGAGCCTTTTCGTGTAACTAAACTTTCATGTCCAAAGTCATTCACCACTTCATCCCATCTGGATTTTAGAAAGCTAATATTATTCGTAATATATTTAAAAATTGGGAATAAAATACGAATTTATTATTGGTTGTTCATCATTTTAATGTAAATTTTAAAGAAATTGATTTAAATATCCTTCTAACAGAAATGTGATATCAAATCGACAAATTATTGTATATCGTATAATGATATTGAACAGGTACATATTGATAGCGATAATATTGAATATTGTGTTATTGTTATTCGGATAGAATTCAGATATATCACTTTCCATGTTTCTGTAAGAAGATAATCGATTAATGAAATACATGAAATTTATCGCAAAACATGTCTTTCTCATGTCATATTTGCGAGCCTATCTAAAACTATTACAATGAAACGTTGTTATATATTATGTTTGATTGCCTATTATATTGTTTGTAAGAGGACTTTTTTTTCGTAAATTTAATTAGTCCAATTTATCCCAATATTTTTGCACATTTTTGTTCGCTTGAACTCTTGATAACCATTTGTCTTACATTATCTAAATCAAATTCAGTTCGGCTTCCAGAATATTATCTACTTTTGAAAATAAACACAATTAAAAAATGCCTCAGGAGATACTACTGTTTCCGCTTCACCTCCATCGGCGTATGTAATCAAGAAAATTTCAAATCATTAATTTCGTTATCACTCGGTCGACTATTTCCGGGCAATCTCGAAAGAATTTTTTTATCTTCAGAGTCGAGAAATTGAGGAGATATTTCGAATCACGTACGTTTTCAGTTCATGGAGGCATACAAAGTTGAAAATGCCCATCGGCGAACTCGATTTTGACACAAGATGCACGATTATCAGGCAGGAATCTTATAAATCTCTATTTTCATTTATTTGGTCCGCCCCATCGAGCACCTCGATTACAGATCGCTGACGTCGAAAAAACACGGTGTTCGACTCCGTCATCGAGTGATCGGGGAATTTTAATAATCACCGTGGTGGAAAGGCGGCGATCAGACGAGCGGTCCGAAATTATTCCCCTTGTGGTAAATAATTGAGATGTAAAGAGTGCCAGGAGCTTCGGCCATGTTCACCTCCAGAATCCTTTCCAGCGACCCTGGAGCGGTAGCTCTAGAGAACGCTGTTCGAGGGCGATAACCTCTGCTCCGTATGATGTCATGCATTTATGTTTTCATGTTTTCCGCGCTATCATCTAAGTGTGCGAGAATATGGAATTTATAATGGAATGATGTTGATTATTCAGACCTTCCGGTTGTGATGAAGCTAATTATTTACATTTATATAAATAATATGTATCGCTTCTTTCATATTTATCGAATGTTTTGAAGCAAGGTATCCGTGTAGAAGTACAGGATAGAGAAAAATGTATCCTTCATCTATCTCGTTTATCTAATAATGAATCTCGCTCATGGCTGGAAGAAAGGAGAAATGTAGAATCTAGAAGGCGGAGAAATGAATCAAATCAATAAACCGAATGACTTAAAAGAATCATGTTCCATTTATTATTCACACTAAAATAGTTCCTATTTAGGGAAATACAAAAGGCAAAACGATAGTGAGAGTGAATATATATTAAATCGAACTTGGAAATTTCATACTCTCCCTCTTACCTTCACAAAATTGCTTGCTAGCAATATTGCAACGAACGTGTTTCATTTTTATCACTCTTTCAAATCAATATAATAGAATATCTTTTAGTCCGTTTGATGGTATCTATGAATTTTCGTATCGCTTATTTATATGTGATTGGCATGTTTCAGCGAAAAATCACTTTTGAACAAAATCTCGATCCTTTCTTCATTCTGGTAAGAGTGGCGAGAAAATTATTTCCTTTGACCACGTTGTAAATATATTTCGAAAATATATCACTGTTCTGCCACGCAACTTTGTTTTTTTTTGTTATTGGATGTTGGCTGCAAAAAGCACGCCATATACATTTCGCAAATCGGTTTTCGATAGCAACCTATAAAAGAAATTATCTGGATGAAAAATAGAAGAAAGGTGAAATTCATAAGATGTTAACTCTGATTATATCTTATCTTCTTGCTTGTACACGCAATTCATTTTATATATTTTTTATATACATTTATTACAGTCACCTTTGTACTGTCTTATTTCATGCCCTGAAGAAATCAAATTTTATAATCATAGTTTATTTTCCACTGAAATTCCAACAATACGATTAGTTTTTCATAGAAATCAGGCAACATAACGTAAAAGTGGAAGTTTTGGATAGGTTAAATGTGCCTAAATTAGTAGTTTAGAGATGATAAACAACCAATTTGAGCAACCTGGAGTTTTTTCAAACTTTGCTATGCTCCTATATTTGGTTAACAGTTTCCAGATTTACGTTTCCCCTTCAGCTAATAAATATAAGGCTAAGATTATGAATTATCATCGCGAAACTTTCGTTAGTAATGTGCAAAATTCATTGTAAATAGCAAGTCAAGCTCTTCTAGCGAATAAAAAAAACTGGAAGAATAGGGGTTATTCCATGTTAGATACCAAACGTCGAACGAACATTTCCCCTAAAATTTTACGACTCCGTGAAAATTTGATTCCCTCGCTCCCACAAAATTAGAAGCAAGAACGTGAGTAAGCTCGGCCGCATTTCGCTCAACTGTGGTGGCGTTTCTTTTGATGTGAATGACGGATGTTTATGTTGCTCGGGAAAGGGCCAAACAAGGTTAAGTTAACCATAAGAGGGGAGTGGAGGGGATATAGTCATACAGAAAAGACAGGAGGAAAAGAAAATAAAATCAGAGGGAAGCATCGAAGGTGATGAGAGAAAGGAAAACAGTGAGGGATGCGGAGAATGACTTTGAAAAATTTTTGTGGACGAGAAAATATAAGACGGGAGAGAGAAATGGGAGAAGAGCCGCGTAGGATGAATTGAATATCAGATAAATGATTTGAAGGATTGATGGGAAATAAGAGACGAATATCCAATATTTACAATGAGAATTATAAATGTTTATGTACCAGTTTAGTTACCAGAATAATCTGCATTATTTCTAGCGTATATTCAGAGGTTGAAGTAAAAAGAGATGGAATCATAGTTAATGGTCTACCTAGCTTAGAGAGACTTTATTCTATTAACGACCTTTGCTTTGGCAATCGGTCACTATTTACACCTACATATACCCTACTGTGGCCACTTTTTGGTATTTGTCATGGGCGAATGCATTGTTTAACGTATTTCCTCAATTTATTAAGCTTATTTAATACAATTATTTACTTACTATCATGCAATACTACTTTTAGTTTTTTTAGCTTATTCAATACTACTTATTTACATTTTCTCATGCATTTAACGATCTACTTTTCCAAGTATCATTTTCCCTAATTTTTGTAGCGGTAATTGGAAGCCCCAAGTGACAGATTGGACACATATCTCCTATGCATTCCTTGAACAAATTTTCTCCAAAGTTCTTCAAAAGTTTCGTAATCTACATTCAATTCAGTTCTCTCCAAGGTTCTTTAACGAAAATTTATTGGCAACTTTAATTGAAGATCCCATCTATCTTTCTTGTTTTAATCGTTCCTCTCCATTGTCAAGAGGCATCCTTGCAAATGTCTAAAGGCTTACCGATGTAAATATCGTTTCTTAACATGTCTTCTTTCTTAGAAACTTTTTTTGGACACCTGGCACTTTTTCATTTGCATGTATGGATACGAATCATAGTATTCTCTTATGAAGTATAGTACATTTCATATTCACATCACTGTCTCTCCGGTAATTGCGAGAATTTGGACTATTAACCTAGGTTCCACTGATAGTTCTCCAGTTAAATCCTCTAGGGCAGTGCCTTCCAACTGACGTTCCGCGGCACATTAGCATGCCGGTCATGTGATCCTGGTACGTCGCATTATATCCGAGTGTGACAAAGTTTTCTAATGCCCCATTACTTAACTTGCAATATATAGTTTTGCTCAATAGGAATTAATCATGATAAAGTTGTAACATTTTGCTTCGCGGTCATTGTTTTCGTCTTTTTCAGCTGGAATTTTGACTTGAACTAATAAAGGTTTGATTTAGCAATCCTCGAAATTTGAGGGGATACGAAGTTATTTAGTGTTCTGCCGTAACAAAAAGTTAGGAAACACTGCTCTAGGAAATGAATGTGCTAAAGGAGCTGAAATCTCTTTCTTTCAACATTTGTTATTTCCCAGACCAATAATGCAATATTTTAAGGTTATCAATACTTAAAGAACCAAATTTTGCATGCATCAAAGTTGTTGTATAAGTTGAGGATATTTTGATCGCCAGTACGTAAGGATATTAGCAAATTATCCATACTCCAGAGCTTTGGTTCAAAGGATTTCTTTTAATTTGGTTTCGCACAAAGTTCAGATGAATTAGATGATTAAAAGTTATTTGATGACAGTTTTGTGAGGTAAAGATATTCATATTTGTACATCCTTCAAAGACTGTTACGTTACTAGGCATTGAGTTGCTTGCCTGAAGTAAGGGCTGTTATGAGGTTAGATAAGAAGCTTGTATTTATATTTTTGAGCATCATGCATTCTACCTTGTGAGTAGGAGAACAAAAAGAAATCCCAAGCTTTTACGTAACCCCAATAAAGTATTTCTTTCATTCGAAACACAAATTGAATATATTTATACATTTTCGATTCCATAAGAGAACGCGTAAGTGAATTTCACCACTAAAAAACTGATTTATTCCCCCTTTACATACATAGGAAACCAATAAAATTGTCGGACGCTCCCCGAGAGCTTTATTACGCATGCATATAATTGTGAGAGGAGGAGTGTTTTGTGGGTTGCGTGAGAGTAATGTAACACACGTCGGTGTAAATCTGTAAATTGAAAAGGGGGAATGGTTCCCAAGGGGGATTGCAGCACTGGTAAACGAACCCACTTAAATATGGCAGCTGGAGGAGTAAGAAGGACACGGAAGGAGGAACGGGTGGATAAGGAGAGAGAGGAAAGGAGGTAGGCAAAAGAGGATCGGTTGGGTAGATTTTCTCTCGATACTCATAAATCAAGGATAATGCATATAAGCTCGCTGGACTGGTTGTTCGAGTTTTGTTTTTAATTGGGAGACGTAGTGGGGCACATGGGAGATGGACGGTGGCCGGCGGGCAGTGAACGGAGGCGGGCGAAGAGAGACTGTGGGTGTATGGAAAGATTAGGCGTGTAAAGAGAGGGGCAGATATGTTTGGGTGAGTGGTTGGGAACGATTGAGGGGTGGGGTTGGAATGAGTAAAGAGGTCCATGGGCGTTCGGAAGGGTGGAAATATTTGAAATGCCTGCAGATAGTGTGGGAAATAGTTAGTTGATGGTGCTGCCAGTTAACAGAAGAATAGAATTTTATGAGAAAAAGTAATTGAATGAAATCACACTAAGGCACCTTTTCTCAGTAACTGACTCAAGTCAACTGCGATGAAATAATTTAATCCTAGGGATAAACGAAGAAAATTTTAATAAAAAAAATTAATTAGCTCATTGTGTAATTCATTGTCAACCGGGTGTACCGTGAAAACTGTAATGACAGATGAACAATAAGGAAATTGTCCATAGACATCATGCCTGGCTAACAGGTCAATCGTTACCGATCACTCGATGGATTGATCGAATGATCACGACTGATCATTGAAAAATTTGCAGGCTGTAGAGTACGTTTGATATCATAAAGAAGTTTACCTTGCTTGTGGAACGCGTCCAACTGATGAAAAGATACAATGTGATTCGAAAAGATTGATTTCGATATTTATTTTTTTTATTAGGTCTTTATTAAGATGAGATTGGGACTAAAAAGTCTCGTCTTCCATCTAATCTGCCATCAATGTTGTTAATAAAACATGAATAAATAAAACAATAATAAATAAATGGAAAGAGAGAGGAAAACTTAAGAATAATTTGTGGATGTAAAAAAGTAGTAACTTAGGGAAAAAATATCTCCACAGCAGGAAAACACCCACGGGGAGTGAGGGTATGAATAACCTGCGCAAACCTACTGATAGTACAAGCTAAAAGATGTGTAGGAAACTAAATAAGAGACGAATATCCAATAT
>KZ308418.1:450651-491056 GCA_000376725.2 Ladona fulva
TCGTTCCACGGTGAGAGTAGATTTTTCAGACGTGAAATTTGGGACGCATCAAAAACAAGGTCGGAAACCGCAGTCTTAAACTGTTCGATCGTTAAAAGTCAAAGTTGCCCTTTTTAGAGATTTCGCCTAGATTTAGCGATTTTTCTTTTAGCTACATCTCGTACTCTGTCTAGCATGTGGACACCTACCTAGTGCTTGAAACATTAAATGCTTGACTTATTTATAAATCAAAATGGCATTGCTATTTGTTGATAAAAGACATTTCATATTAAACGTTTGAACTGAGCAATTCCTTAACTAATATTATATTTACAAATGGGAAATTAAATTATTTTATTTTAGCGACTTTTTAGCTGCTTTTCAGGGTTCGTCTAAGAAATTAAAATAATAGATATTGAGATCTCAGCTCTAGACGGTAGACGGAGAATGAGTGAGCGAAATAGTAGATCTCTTTCGTTTGGGTGGCTGCCAACTTATGTCGACCTAAGTCAATTGTAAGCAAACAATTAGCATCGACTTCGATTGTAGCCTGAGATATGTTGGCCACACCTGATATATAGTCAAAAACACTCGTAGAAGGAAAAGTGAAAGGAGGGAAAGGGTTCCCAATTTAATTCCTTTGGCTTCCTGCTCTGCCTGCAGATGGTACAATTTTAACTATGAAACCAGTCGTGAATGTATGACAATTTCGGGGTGGTAGTATTGTTTTCTTTTACGGGAGGTGCTTAATAATGCTAGGAAGAAGAAGTTGATTAAATATTCGCAAGGATACGTTCTTGATCCAGTGGTCTCCGTTGGATCACACTGCCGGTGGAATGAACGAATGAGTCCCATAGCAGAAATATTGTAACGCAAATTTTAACGAAATAGTATATGTATAAGAGGTGTAGGAACGCATAATCTGCTCTAATATGTTAAACTCAGCATATGAGAACTTTTCTGACGCTGATTCGATGAAACTCATAGCGTAAATCATATCGCAATACATGTAATTTGTAGTACCATTTTCGCATTTGCAAAAGAATTTCCGAAAGGAAGGGACGGCATATCCTCAACCCCCGGATCCATCACTTATATTTATATTCGGAATCCAACCTCAGAGCTCAATTCACGCTGCGGGGGCAGTATATAACGAGATATAACTTGGGCCGGACGGTGCGGTTGGGACCGGAAAGAGGCAAGACATGTCGGATGGATTCGGTGGTATCGAGAGAATGCAAAGAGAAGCGGAGGAATGGGCTCGAGTGGGAAAAGTGATTAGTTTCTCGAGGCCACGACCATGAAAGTGACGCTCCGGTGAGGAAATTCTCGACCGTCTGTTACGGTCCATTGGGAGTTGACCCACTAATGTATCTTCGTGAAGGTAGGTAGACCAACGGGAGCGGTTTGTAATCCGGGGGCTGATGTCTTTTGTTCCTATCGCAGTCTCGTAATTGCGTGTTTCAGTTTCCTCCCACTCACTCTCATTCCCCGACAGCGGTCGTTCTGGGAAGTGCCCCGCTCACAAAGCTGAATCAAAGAACTTGTGTTTTATTTGTGCTCCAGCGGGAAATATCTGTCTCTCTTTTTTGCCCAGTGATGTCGGTATTTTCTCTAGGACAAAGGATAGGAAGGGGAAAAGAATTAACCATAACCTACTATTCAGTTCTACATCAAGGATACCAATTTCTAATTCTTCCCTCATCAGCGCTTTCAAATTCACAAAACCACTAATGACGTTTGCGGAATGGCGGCGTTTAGGAATGTACATTGTTGCGCTTTAGACTTCCCGTTCCTTAGGTAAGTGGACTAAAAACTGGGCAAGAAAAGAAATCTTTTCTATAAGTTGTAAATCATCCTCACGATGGATACAATGGGAAGTTTGGTTCGTACCTTCGTAACTGTAGTATCAAATGTTGTTACGAGCTTGAAAACAGGAGGCAAATCAACCAAGAGTAAATAGATCTCTCTTTCTGTTTACTTTGATAAAATAATTATTAATCCAGTTGCAATCCTTAGAGTAACGAAAGCGAGCAATAAAATGTGTTGTTAATCAATTAGAATTAAAAATAAAACGCGATAATTCAAAGGCTTTATACGCGATTATATATTTTTGTCACTTTCTAAAACAACAGAAATAAGAAGCACTGACGTACAAATCATAATAGATGACTTACATTGATTATTAGATCGTGTTCCAATAGTTTCTCAAGTTTTCGGAATGCATTTTTACTCTGAGAAACATCTCTTTTTTATCATTTGTCATTTATCATTTTCATTATAAGAAACATCGATTTTTTGCATCATTTAATTCTATCGAAGACCTTTCTAGAGAATTCTTCAAGGATATCGGAATCAATAAAAATTGTAGCTAATTTTTCAAAGCATAGGACGCTCAGACGCAGTTGTTACAATTTCTTCTTACTGCCGATGCTTTATATCCTTGCTTTTAAATTTAGAAACTACTCCGTCCTTCGGAAGTGGATGTGACAAGTACTCCATTAAAACAGAATCTTTTATTGCACTCACGTTCATAATTAACCTCCAGGTTGATGATAAGCCTCCTCGTTCCCGTCTTTGGAAAAAGTCGTTTTTTCTCCTCGCAGCATTTCCACTGTTTCTATTTCGTTGACACGTCACTTAAGATAAAGGAAAGACCCCTGTCCTAGGACCCTGAGGGTAAGACCCTGTCTCCGCACGTTCATCTTTCTCCTTCTCTCCCCCCTCGAACGGTGCCCAGGTCATTAGCGTGGGTGGGCACACCCTCCTTCCCTTGGAGAGCAACTGCTCTGCCCCTCTCACCTTCCGCTGTCCCGAAAAGGTCACCGGAGTCCATCCATATTCGTCCAAGGCGGCGCCCGCAAAAATGGTCGCCCGAAAAGTCTGACCACGCACGTACTTCGTCTCGGGCATTTTGATGAGTTTTCTAAGAAGAGATTCGTTTGGCGCAGACGTGAGGAAGGGGGTTGCTGCTGCCTCCATGTGCCATTCGGGCTTAATGCCGATCGATTTCGGAGGGAAAAGTTTTGCTATGTGAGTTTGATAAATCTCCGTCACTAATGCTGAGAGAATAAGAAGAAAAAATGTTCTTGGAAAAACCGTGTTTCTAAGTCATAGCTATCGGCCAGCCGTTTTTAGCGCCTCTTCTTTAGGCGGAGAACATTTTTGCAGTTCTACCTTTCATTATTTAAAGACGAAGATATTCGTGAGAATTCTTCCCAGAACTGGGGAATAGTTTAACGGGATCGCAAAGCCGTCACTATGTATGTACATTCTTGGAAGTGATCGCTAGACGACTGGAGATTATTTTTTTCGTTTTTCAAAAATATGTATGAAACCTTGCAGCCATATACATGCTAGTAAGAAAATTGTAAGCCCACGTTCGATCCCAGTTACATGCTCTATTGATTTTCTCATACCATTGGTCCCAATTTGCCTTTCTTCGCTCAATTCATATTAAATTTATTCTATTTTGAACATTTCCGTGTACAATCGTTTGAGAAAATGAAAAACGATGTTCTTAGTTCTATTCATAAAGCAATCTGAGAAAATTGTCGTGTTTTTAACTTTCGAAGGTTTTCTCTAAAAGCTACTACATTTCTAAAGGCTCGAATTCCTACCTTTTTAACGTATAATTGTAGACGATTTCATTCATCTCAATTCTTTATACGTTTCTGTTTCGCCTTAATGAAAGATAGAGTTATCGATTTTGATATCTTGTCTCGGTTCTGTTTTAGATTTTTTTGCGAGACCAATCAGGATAATTAGACATTTTCAGTATTAGGAGGATAATATTTCCCATTCCAGATATATCTTCATATACATTTTCCAAAATACAAAAATAAATTCAACCTAAGGAATATAGGTAGAAATAAACAGCAAAAATTTTGAAAGAGACAGCTTTGTTAATAAGACTTCTGGTTTTCCAAGGTATTTCAGAAAGCTGATGATCCAATCCTAGGTGAACTGTGATAATGCCTAGGAATTCCGCTCAATTGTTTATTCCTCCATATTCTGATATTATAATTTGAATATGCATTGAGAGAGACTGTGAACTTCACAGTACTAACACTGTGTTTCCTCCAATTTCAATCCATAGTTTGGCTTGAATTTGATTGAGTGTATTTGAGAGAATTTGATTAAATATTTATTTATTTAAAAGAAACCAATAACAGCACAAAACATTTACAATGGATCGAAAACAATGAACCACGTAACATAAAATTATACAAACTTAAAAGAAATCAATAAAAAAATATATTTATAATATTCCCCAAGAAGAAATTCTATGCCAGGATGCAGTGAAAAGTATCAGTGCTTATAAAATTTTAATGTTAAGAAACATCGAAAAGATTGATTCATACGATATTCATTGGATTTATTCATACAACTTGACAGCTACTACGTGGTTGCCAATTTTAGCATCCCAAGAAAGCTAAAATTGGCGACCCTTAGATCAAAGACGGTTCTACTCGCAATGTATGTAGTAGCGTAAACCTTTTTGTTATATGGAGGCTTATTTATATTGCACCATTTACAAAAATAACTTAGCAAACATATGTTCTGCAAAAATCCTTTCGAAATCCCGATAGCTTTCATTCCTGAATATGGAAACGCGAGTAACGTCCGTTCCTTGGGGAAGGATTTGTTTTTCACGTATGTAAATCAGTAATCCGTTCGCAGGAGTTGTAACTCACGAGAGTGCTGTATAACGAACATTTTTCAGACAGCAAATAAAGTCTCGGCCATCGCGCCAATATCAAAGGGGCAATAATAACGCCGAGCGACCGGAGAAAAACCTGCGAAACACTCTCCGCGGCGGATTACAAAATATTGCCATCGCTCAGGGAAATGAAACTTTCCCGATTTACGTCACCACCGTCCGATCTTCTCCAAGCTTCGAATTTTCCACGGCGGTTTTCCCCTCAGCGTAGGGGAAAACATGTTTAAGGGAGTGCACGCGTCCGAGAAAAGAGCCTTCGTATGGGGGAGGTGTCGAGATATTTGGACGCTCTTGACTGCAGGTGCTTCGCCACCCTTCGAGGGAGGAAGTCGTCCGGCTATCTGGAAAGATTGCTATTGCCACATTCAGTATTGCTCTCACGGGGGCTGTCTTCTCTTATCACCGAATCGTTCCGTTTTGGCCACTGGGCCTTTTTCTTCCCCTCTTTTTAACTTTTCCTCTTCCCTTCAATCACTCCGAACATCCCCATCCTCCTCGGCGCAATTCCGAGGTGGTTGTTTGGGAGGGAGGGTTTTCGGTTGGAACGGCAGCAGGTGAATGATGAGGGGGGAGTGCAGGCGATGGGTATGAGGGCGACAGATGGAGCAAACAGTTTAATGGCGGCCCCCGCGGCTCGCTTCTCTTGCGCTCATCCCTTAGGATCCGAATCAGTTACAGGTACTCTCGGAGGCGTGTCCGCGTTCGGGGGCCAGATGCCTTTTTTTCGGGGGAGGCGGTGTCTATTGAAGAGGGCCGTGCCGTCGAGGTCCTGATGAGGATTCTCTTATTCTTTTTACCCCTCAGCCACCCCTTCTCCACCTTCATCCCTTGATTGCTTTCTTTATTTCCGCCTTATAATTTTTCTCGTTTTTTCTGTCGCCTCATGAGCTCGCTGTCGAACGTTTTCCCTCGCTTTTCGTTAACTCTATTTTATGCTCCTATGTCATTCTTATATTCACTAAGAGTGCTGTTGGTTTGCAGAGCTTATTCTTCTCGCGGTTGAATCAATTATCTCTATTCGAATCCGCGAACGGTCCTTAAGTGTAAATTACAAGAGGATGTACATCGTGAGGATTCTTGTAAAGCAAAAATTATTTGAGAAAATGATTTTTTTGTGAGAACATCAAAGCAGAAAATAAGCCAAGAAGATAATGTGTGATTTCACGATCTTCCCCGACGAGGGTTCTTTGATTTATTAACCGGTTTAATTACCCTTAACTTCAATAGTTCCCAAACAGCCTACTATTTTGCAATCTATTATCCAAACATGTGTAGAAATAATACATATTTCACAAGTCTTGCATAAACTCAAAGGGTTTATTGTTTCTGGGAAGACCATCATTTAGAGCCCACTTTTCCAAACAATGAAGGGAGTTATTTATGGGATGACTTCTGTGGAATTATTTCCGTATCTTCATTTTCTCCATGAGACCAAGTACCGAGAGTTAGAATTAAGTTTCTTAACTTCATGTTTTTTAATCACCTTCTCTTTATTTGAAGGAGTTTAGAAAAAATTCCCAACTTTCATCGTGTTATAATTTTTTTTACATAATTTGTAAGATCGATAAATATAACCTTTCCAAATCACACTGCAAATCATTGGAATACTTTTCGATAAATTAGCAAGAACACAGGAGCAAAACAAAGTTTCAAGTTTAAAAGCATACCATATAACGATTAGAACAGATCAATCTCGCCCAAAGTCACTTTTCACGACATTGTGGTTTTCACTTTCCTTACTCGGTTATTCTCCATTGTGCCATCGTAATTCCATTAACCCTGCCTTTACTTCCCATTAAAATCAGCATTTTCAAATTAGCCGCATACTCTCCAAATACACCGCGGATGCAATGAATTCACAAGGGCAAATTTAGGCCATCTCCTCGCCTTTGGCAGCCGCGAAACCCGTGCATAGTGGAAAGGGAGGCGCTTATTTCGCCATTGTCTGCGTACGTCAAGGGATTATCTCGTTCGGCTGCCGTATAAGGTTTCCCTCGTCCGTCGGCCTACTCGCACATCAGAGCACTTCAACGCCCTTTAATTATAAGCACTCCATTAGCGGATTTTCCGCCCGACCTCCTCTCTACCGCCGACTATAATCATCCTCACACTAATATATATCGCTGTCCGTCTCACCTGCTTCCCTTCGTTTTTATGGAACGCTCTTCCCATTCTCTCTCGTATACCCTCTTCAGCTTACAACTCTACCTCCGCCAGATTTCTTCCTTACAGCTACAGCGAAAGCACTTGCGCAATGGACAGATTTGGGGAGGAAGAGTCCACTTTCAAAAAGTTGTCCGCTTCTGGGGTTGGTTTCTGTTGCATAGCATACACCCAATACCTTCACTGTAGAATTCCTCTCAGTCTACGCCATGGTAGGAGTGCAATCAAAATCAAAATAGATGAGTTTTAATTGTATGCTAACGATTTCTACTTTTTAACCGATCACTTCCAGATGGTTTGAATCCTCTCGATAGATTCAGAACTCCTTTATCCAGCTCGTTGAGTTTTAAAAATACTGCAAGTATGCCCACCCTTGATTAGCTCCCTCTAAAAGCTGCCTACGCTCAGTAGGTACTGCGTATCAAAGTACCATAATCTTTCGTGCAGACTCAACTTCCCCTTACGCGCTGCGTGTCCGCGTATTTGGTCTATCGGAATGTTTACGGGATAGCCATTTGAAGATGGGGGCGCTCTCCACAGCAGCTGGTGAACCAGCATTTCTTCGATGACGACGTCGGCAATTCCACTTTGACATGGAAAATTCACCAAAGTTGCTGATGTGTGATTTTATTTGATAAAGGACGGAAGGAATGAATGAGGGAGCTAGTCATTTCTGTGTCAAATTTAGACTTCGACTTCTGACGCTAGAAGTTGTAGGAGAAGTCAATTTAGGTGATTTTATTCGGTGTTCCCGTAGATAGATTATTCATAGTGACACATGCTTTTTGAAGAAAATTCCGTTGAATAATTCCTTCCAATGACCTACATTAGTCTTTCAAAGAATTTAATTTCCATGTATGAAATTTTAAATCTATTTCCCTAGTCGGTTACTATCGCTAGCAAAAATATTGCATTTTTGTAGCGACTTTTCATAATTTTTTTAGAGATATTTATCCTGATTATGTAACAGGGTCAACGCACAATATTAACTATGTTAGCGACCGAGCGGTTAGCGTAGTAGCGTTTCAACTCGGAGCTCCCGGGTTATAGTCCCGATTTATCGATTTTCTATGCTTAGGGAATAGTCGTTCTTACTGTTTTCACTAAAGAACAATTGTTATTATTTGAATTTGCTTAAGTTTGAGTTTTGGCATCGTAAATGAAGACAGTAATGCAACAGAGAAGAAAATTTTAAATATTTGTATCCATTCCCTTCTCTGGTACATACATTTATTTCGTCATTGATTGAGTATAAGGCTGTCATAGAATATTTTCGCATGTTTCAGGATAGAATCCAACATCTCGCAAGATTCTAACGGAAAATGCATATTTGAATTTATGTAAGTTTTTCTTTTAATAAGTAAAAATGTTTCTCCTTTGTGGGCCTGTGTTCACTCTCATGATATCAAAAATAATTTATTAAGTACAAACAGGAGATCCTAATTAAATGTGCTGTAATTAATGTAATGAGGCACTACATGAAATACTTCCTAAATAATATGAATATCGCAGTAAACTTTAAAACATGTAAATAATAAATATAGGATCATACAATATATCACATAGAATATTGCTAAGCTAGTAATAAAATGGAAGTAAATTAAAATGTAAAGAAACTCTTAAAAGTCTCATCCACTAGCAATAACTCAAATTCAAAAATGATTAATGCTGTAATTCAGATAGCAATCATTCTGAATCAGTGGTTGCTTATTTATCTCTCACGTTTTTCCTTTTATATGCGTACAGCGGTGCCTTCCTTCGCTCTCCCCATTCTTTCAGCATCGCTCCATTCCGCTCTTCATCCCAGAGAAGACCCTTCTTTTCTCTGACACCCTCAGCCAGTTGTCAACCCGACAACACTCCGTGGAAAATTCGGGACGCGATTTCCCGTGACGAGAGGAATTTTCTCTGTCGGCGTTCCGTGTGCGTTAGTGAGCGGGACACCCACCAGAGGGGCGTGCGTCCGTAGGCGCATTTGATATGAGCAAGGTGGCTCTAAAGAATCTCAGCGAGGGGCCTAACGCTGAAATTTTCACGCCTCTTTTTTGTCCCACGAAAATCTCTTCGGGATGACACGATCGTCTGCATGCCTTTATCCTTCAGTTGCTCATGCCGCCCGTCTAATCAAAGGTTGAGGTACTCATATAATTTTTTACACAGACGAAATCGGCTTTAAAGTGTTTCGCTCATTAGGTCGAACAATATTTTCATACGCAAATCGGATATGTTCTAGGTGTATACAGTAAGTTGATGCTTAAGGTTAGATACTCGGAAACTATTTGGAGAGCCCAAAGGCCTTACGACCGTAAGTGCTTTTACTCTTATATGGAAAAAGGGTAATGGTTTTAGATTCAATTTCATATAAAAAAATGGGAATTGTTTTTACATCAACCCTTTCCGATTGTATTAGTCTCTATCTATTGTAAAATTTTATAAAATATATAGTAATATCATACAAAAATATAATGAGAAGTTACAAATTAAAATGTATTGTTAAATATTATATTAACCAAGAATGATCTATTTACGAAACCCCGAAATTCCCGTCATATTTACCTCGAAATTCACTCTATTTTCCACTTACCCAAGAAATGACGCTTTCGGGAAATGTCTACCGTAATGTTCGATGATTATTTGGAAATTATAGTAAAGTCAGAGGCACGATATGAGTGATTTAGAAGATTATCTGTAAAATCTTTTCGGAAGAAAAAGGGGGGTATAGCATTGGCCTTTCACGACATCACGACCATATATTAATCTACTTCTCCTTAAAGTGCTCCTCCCAATCACTGTAATGGTGACATCAATGCCAGGGGATATAAACCTATAATCTTGTCTTAGATTGAACACGAAAGCGATACTTACCTTCTCGGTCAATGGAGCAGCATTTAGGAATTCACTTTCGTCCATGTAGTTTAGAGCTAATAATGAGTACCGTTAAAGTAGTATCACTTCTATCAAATTGTTAGTACTTTATCTAAAACAATTTATCTCTCTTGTTGGAAAAGAAGGTATGTTTGGAAATGACCGATATGAGTTTGAAAAATGTTCTGCGACAACGATTTCTTTAACGTTGTCCCTATTTTATAAGTATAAAAAATGTTTCACATATGGTACTAATGAGTGTTAAATGTAAAATGAAAAGTGAATTTCTAAGAAAAAGTATTTGTTCCACGAAATTCGTAACTAACTAAGCCGCCATCGTGAGACAGTATGTAAATCCTACTTGATTTTAATGGTGATTTGTTGAAAACGATCTTGAGTAAATTTTAGAAAAATATTTTTATTCCTTCATTGCCATGATCGATTTAAATCGTCAATTAATTCACAAACCTTAAGTCCGATTAAGAAAAAAAACAGTCGGTCTTTCTTGTTTATTAAAGAATTACAGATATTACACAATTACCCTGATAACCGCAATTGACGTTTGTCCGGCAATACATCAATTAATCCTTATCTAACTCTAGCCTGTTGGCTTCTCTAATGCTCTGCTGAAGGAGTATTACACAAGTTTGAATGGTAGAGGATGATCTCAAACGATATCTTACCCATAAAGAATAACTCCACCTCCTGCAGTTGAAACGGAGCTAAATAATTCGATTTTATTAGACTACTGTCTTTTAACTTTCTCCTCCTTGGAGAATACAAAGTTTATTCAATTTGCCCGATTCGCGACGCCTTGAATAGTATTCTGCGGTTGAAATCCCCCACCCCCCTCTAATGGATCCCTGGCCCATTGGTGGGCGTGAAGAGGGTTCTAGGTAAGAAGTGGAGGATCTGCCCCGCCGTAACATCTGGCATGCGTCCGTCTTTGCCACTCGGCTGTTTTCTACACCCTCCATCCTATTCCTTATGTCGCTTTTACACCCGCATCCTCCTTGCAGACCCCGCCCAGCAACGTCTAGCCATCCTCCAACCCTCACTCAACCCATACACCTCCTTCCCTCAGATCTTCGCGTATCCTCCCACTATCACGTGTTACCTCATTTATAATTTGAGAAAAAGGGCTAGGGAAACTTTTGGAAGTAGACTAGTGAAATCTCTTGCGTGCTATCACATTAGTATTCAGTATACAACAAATAACCGCCAAATACTACAACCAAACTCGCAATGCAGAAATTGTTTGAGAATGAGATATGGGTAATGGTTTGGCCACAACCCACTATGGCAAGTTATCTCTGAGTTATTAATTAGGAATCTGAATCTAATTCTTTAGTTATATTTTACGAGGTGTCAAATCAGAAGGTCTTTTCCAACATTTTTTAGCTTAAATATTGAACATAGAGAAAAATCAAAATGAAGGTAGTGCTCTAGGCACTTTCCAATATTTTCCGGGCAGTTATCACTGAGATTTGGGCATTGGATCCTTCATATCACTAGGTTGGAAGTACATGTACTATTGACTCCGGCACGTTGGCCGCAGAATTATTAGCTGATGGTGTTATGGATTTAGGTTCCTTGTTTACTGATTACGTTAATACGATTGAGTAGATCAGTAGATAATCTCATTCATAATTTTCTTTCAAAAGATTCCTTATATTTTATTTTACCTTTTACCCACCCGAGAGCTTTTCCATGATTCTTATTCTCTAACTTTATCCTTTCTCTATACATGTTTATTTTAAAAACGTTCTTATTTAGGTTTCTGAAAAGTCATAGGAATGAAATTCCGTAAATGGGGCAAGAAAATTATATTTCAAAAAGTACAGCATCTTCCGTAGGTTTCCACCTTGGTAATCTATTCTGGGGTAAGTTGAGAGCGATATCTCAATCAGTAATGAACTTCAAATTAGGGGAACTATGGTTTTCGTCCCTCGCTGCATGAGGTCTTTCAGGTTTCCACAGGTTTCCGTTTTTGGATCTTAAATATAAGTTATTTAGTGTTTGAGTTTTTTCCCTCCTAATTTCTCGCAAACACACCCCAGGATAAATGTTTGTTACGGTTTACTCTGCCATAATTCATAGATACTTTTCTCCACGTTTGCTGTGGTCACATGGCTGACAGGGCATACAAATATATGGGGCGTAACAGTTCCTGCTGAGTTCAGATCACACTCCGGCAGTCAGTCTTTCAAATAACGCATTTATATCCTCAGTTTTACACTACCTCTTGGTTTCGTCACTAAACAGGCAGTTCCAATCCCATGTATAAATTATTGTGTCAGTGATCGAAAGCTCGTTCAAAATTCATCTCCAAAATTGCATCACAATAGAGGCACTCGGATGTTTTACTCTTATTTTCTTTTAATCTTCAAGTTTCTTCAAATAATTCATCTAAGCCTGTTGGTTAATTGGCAGTTACACATGTAAAGTCAGCCTGCCTGGGATTTAGAGGATCTGGAAAGTTAACTTTTCTATTTTTTATTGTGGTCTTCTTGGTGAGTGATTGTTCTTGTTATTTAATGAGTGCACATGAAATTTCACGTTGGAGTTAGTTTTTGAAAAGATTTCTTTCGCTATAAATTAAGATAAAGTCCTCCTTATTAATGTATGAAATATTTTATAAAATGACCTGCAATTTATTCCACGTCACAGCATTCAGTTATGTAACTCATCACTTTGGAAAGAGGTTCTGCTGAGTCAAGAGGATTAATCGACGCAAATTTCAATTTTATAGCATTCCTTCCTGTTGGAATCAAATAATTATCTCTCCTACGTATTTTTAAATGCTTCTTACTATCCTATTAAAGTCAAGATATTTGGGGAATTAGATACTCTATTGAATAAACTGTTGATATCAAAAGGCTGTCCAAATCTTTTGCCCAAAAAATATTTTTGAACATTAAGACTTCATTAAGTGAGGCGTCAGCATATTTACATTTAATTTAATATGACACCGTCTTCAGTACTACCTATTTAATGATTTCCAACATGGGAATCTTTCAAATTTTTCAACCAATATGTCAAAATATATGGCGTTTTATATCATATAGTCCAGATCCAGTGAGCATGTCTTTGATTATTATCAATTCACCTTTGTTAATGACCCAAAAAACATTCCTACTGTCCAAGCCACCGTTTTGAGTGCTAGCCTTAATGGTAGCTTAAAGAATAAGATGAATTTGTCATAAACGGGTGGCCCTCGTCTGCCTTTGTAGTAGCCTCCGAGAGAAAGAAAAAGTATAAATTTTGTTAGTTGAGAGCCTTCAAATGGCCTTTCGCCTATGGCTATGGAGGCTAGAATGATGTGCTGGAAATGATGCTTCACTTCCTTCAGCAGGACTTGTAGCCGGCGGGAGAAGGAATGAAAATTCCTATCCGTCCTAAAATTAGAACTTTCAGAAATATTTGTCTTCGTTTGTCTAGCCTTGATGATAATTTACGTTTCGCCCTTATTGCCAAGTTTCATCTTTCTTGGCATTTAGTGGCAATATTTTCCAGTTGGTAATTCCTATTCTAGATCACTAGGTAGAACTTTTAGAATTATGTTCGGAAGCGGAAATTACCTACCCCTATTTTACGGGGTATCAAGTTTTCAGACTTCATGCGCTACAAAATTGCTTGTTTTGTTTTTAAGAGCTCTGCCGAAATAGGTGAACCAATTGTTAGTAATCGAGGAATTTTTTTTGCAATTAAGGGAATATTCAGGTTATATATTTGAAGTTAAATTGGAAACCCACAAATTAACTCCACACATTATCTTACATTTCTTTGAATGCTACAACTTGTAAGGCTTTTGGACGATCAAAATCTATTAATTATTATTTACATATAGCTATAATTTAAAGTAATTTTAACCATATCCTGCTAACAAGGCATCGAACCGTAAAACTTGTTGTTCCAGTTTCCTTCCGGTTACGATTCAGTTCCGGTTTCTCTCCGAACAACGAACCGGTTTGATCCCGTTCCCTTTTTCCGTCTTACCGTTAAATATTAAAATCTTAAAATTCGTTGATTTATTGTTAAACCAGAAAGACTTTAAGAAAGGGGAAATTTTCATTTTGCTGTACTTCAGCAGAACCGTTTTGAAATGTTTGCAAGGCTTCCAATTTGAAATTAGGGTTTTCCTAACCCCGTTTTAGGACGTAATATTAAAATATATCCTTAATTTTTTATACGATCTCTTACTCTGATTTAATGCGTAATCTTTATCTACTGAAACTTCAATATCATAAGTACAGTGTATTACGAATTAAAATTTTTGGCTCCGAAATGTTTTCCATAGCGATTCTTGGCTCGGTTGTCGGTGCTATTACACGTTGATAACAATAACGGAGCATTATTTAAAGTTGGGACAATATGGGAATTGTTAGTATCCATCAATAGAATTACATTCGAGGTAAATAAAAGACGCTAGAAAATTATTGTTGTAACTTACTTAGCGTTACGTAATAATAATCGACACCGATGTCGTTGATATTTTAAATCGAGAGGATCAAGTTAACAGTTAAGACGGTGATCCAACGTTGCGTAAAAGTGGCCACGTGTTTAAAGCCAGGACTACTACTGCCGTTTTCAACAAAACTTTATTAATTCTTTTTAAAGTCCCCCACCAAGTTTCCTCACGAAGGGCCTCCTGATTGCTTTGACGCGGGGAAAATGCTTGTCCGCGTCCGGGATCCAATCCAATCCACGGCTCAATTCACGAGTTACAGAAAACACGGTCATTTACAGCCATTGCGTGCAGACAAGGTACCTCGTCCCCTCCAGTCGTCATTTCTTCCTACTTTCGTTTTGATTCCTCCTTAATCTCTTCACCAAATCCACCAGGCGGTTCCTAGCAACGCATCTTCCGTTCCAATTACAGTCACAGCGTCGCTTTGCTCTCGTCACCCACGCCTCAGCCGCAGATCCACTCCCTCCGATCCATCATCCAGCAGCCAACAATGAAGCCAACGCCGTCTTTCTTTCCCTCTCAACGGAGAATGTTTTGTGTTGCTGCTCCCAGCATGCCTTCGTCGTCTGCCCGTCCTTCATCTCCCAACTTTCCCTTTTATCTCTTTTTCTTCCCTCTTCTTCGATCACTCATCGGGCGCCATTAGTGTTAATGTTATGGAACACTTTCGTCGCTAGCCCGCGCTCATTGCACGCAATCCAATGGCTACCGTCCACAGTCTACGCCGCAGCCCTCCCAAAACACATACCACGACCTTTTTCCCTTCTCTCGAAGAAATGACGCTGCGGAATCTATTGTGTCATTTTTTCACAACGGGTATATTTGGGGATTTTACCCGTAGCGGTTCTTTTGTGCGTAAGGCAGCGGTAATGACATTTATCGAAAGGGTTTCGGGATAAGACGGAGGCATGCTTTACAATCCGTCAGGCTTTATAATCTCTGCGGTTCTTGGGTAGAGTTGCCGCCTCTTCAGTTTTCTTCCGTAGATTCCGGGTTTCGTTAATCATTTCCGGTAACCAGTTTTCTTAAACCTCTGGCTGCTTTAAGAGCATTGCTATAAACAGCAAACACTCTTCTTAAATCTATTAACGAACTTCGTATAATATTCATGCCGCAACGTAAATTGTTTCTAATAAGTGTTCAATAAGTAGATTTTACGTTTTTGTATATAGAGGTCCTCCTTAAATTACATATCACATTTACTAAATTCCTGACCCTCGTCCCTAGAATATTGTTCTCGGGTTTTCATACCTCATTATACAGAGTCAAATATTTCATGTCTCCTTCTTCCTTTGTAACAAAGTTCACTGAATGAATTTCTTCCGTTCCAAGGGCGGACTTCGTATCTTCAGAAAACCAAGGCACAAATATCAGAATGAAGCCTCCATTTGAAATGAACACAGAGTAGTAAGTAGAGGAAAATACCTCTGTATTACTAACTATATAGTAGTTCGAGCTACAGAAAATGCAAACGCTAGGCATTGCCAAAAATATATATATAATAAATTAAATAACAATTATAATCACATTGTGTTAAATTGAATGGTAACTGAATCGAGTTCAATAAGTAAACGAAGAAGGAAAAAAATGTCATGTTTGAATAATTTAATAAACTAAGGACATCAAAAACACGTGAGAGAGGAAAGCAACTGGTTTGCTTTCTGCGCATTAAATATAAAATGCCTTTGAAACATAGCTATCTAAGTTTTATTCAGAAGTAACAAGTCAAATTGCATTTTATTTAATTTACAACAAGATTTAAATTGAAAATTGAAATAATGTATATTAAAGTTAATCTTAAATAGAAGTAAAAGATGCCTTTGCAAGTTAATACTTAGCAAATACATCGATCAACTTGATGTTTACATCCATGAACGTTCGATCCATTCATATTAAATTGGATAGAAAGTTTTTATGAGTTACTCAGCACTCTTCATTGAGGTCCCTCATTGGGCGAGTCTTTCTGTTATCGCCTGATGCACCTTATTGCAAATGCGCCCCTGTCTGTAAGTTACTGTAATATATTTCATAGAGTTCAGTATGATTATAATTATCCCCTTCCAAGTTTTGTAATAATTTTAAGGTCATAATAGCCTCTTTTGGGATGTTTCCAATGTAAAAATCTCCGGTTCTGGAATCTTCGAAAGGTAGCAACCCTATAGGGGATGCGCAATTTCTCTGGATTCGTCTCGAGGGAGTCTATAATCTGTCTCTTGAGCGAAATCTTTGTAGGATGCTTGCGCGTCCGCCTCTTTTAAGGAGGGATGTTCATTTTCAAACATCTGTCGCGGATTCTTTCGCTACGGCTCTTCCCTTCGTCTCCCCTTGAAGAGATGCGGTCAAAGTAGTGGCAGATGCCAATCAGTCACTGCGAGGATTCGCAAAAACGGTTGCGGATAGAGCTATCCTAGCCCGCCGCGTCGTTAGAGGATTTATTTCGTGGTAACGAGTCATACGTCTGGTTCGAAAATGGTTCAAATGCCTTCACATGTCGACGCTGTCGTGGGAAAATGCCAATAATACGTGGGATCGAATTTTTATTTCCATGGAAATTGCTTCGTCTCGAATTCCCACGACGTGTTTAAATTCGTCATTACGCTATGAGCAGGGATATAATCCTAAACAAAATGGTGCCAGGGAACTCTTCCTGCTACCATATTATAATTTTTACGATATAGCCGCAGTAGTTTGACTTTGCATCTGGTGGCAGCGTCATGCAATACATTTATCATTAGCTACATTATTACAATAGATTTTTGAATAAATCTAAAGATAATTACAGTCAGCTAACATTCATATGAAATGAATCACATTAAAACATAATTTGTGAAAATATACATGAATGCTGCATATACAGAATACTTAATGAAACTTCAACCATTAAATTATTCACAGACAGTCTTACATAGATTATTATGTATACTTAGTGTGGTATAGTTATAAATTGCCATGTTGTTTCACATATATGATCATACAAAATTATTTCGATATTTTAGCAAGGTTTTCCAGGGTTCCTGGTTGCGGTTCCAGGGCCCGCATAGTCCCTACTGTACATCACTCTACGAGGCAATCACCTATATGTTGATCAGTGGAATATTTATAATTTTTTCATTTTTCTTTTGTAACACGATGGAGGAAAATGCTTCTTTTGCTTCCTTTTGTCTCATTTTCCTTCGTAGCTGTGATAATATGAAAGCAATTGGGGTATAAGTGATGCTAAATAATGGCATTCACTTTAGCCTTTACTAATCTAAATTTACATCTACATTAATACCCTGAAAACCTCCTTCCGGCGTGTGACTTGCTAATTGTTATGAAAAGTGTCACTCTTACGGTAGTTGTGCAACACTCACGTGGATTTAGGACACATTCCTTTTACCGTTGAGAAAGTAAAGGAGAATTACCTCATTCCTCATCTTGCCTGATGTCACATTTTCACTACAAAGCTTTTGGTAACATGGTACAGAACTTCAGGTTTAAAACGGTCTCCGGACTGAATATTGGTTGCACAGACGATGGAGCTAAAGGTAACCTACATCAATTAGAATAAGGGTGTCCTTCAAGAGTCGCCTTTTCTTTCACTCTGTAAAGTAGCTACTGGTATTTGTTTGATAAGTGTTAGGCAACAGGAGAATTAGAGCCAAGCACCATCTGAGTTTTTATCCTCTCTTGTAAATTTAAACGAATTCCTTCAAAGCTACGCTCAATACGCGTTTATTTCTTCAATAATGTTCATAGTGACGATTGAGTTGCCAGGAAGGTACGTAAGGATTAATTGAGCGATATAATGTGAGTTCGAGCTATACGTCTCACATTAGTCTTTTGAGTAAATTTTTAATCAGTGCATTGGGATGAAGAGAGAAAGGGTTAGAGGTAGATTCTCAGTATCGATGGCCCAATTGAAATGTCACTCTCTCATCCATTATTTCCACTGCGGCGTAAATCGATCCAAATCTCGAGCAGTAAGTAATGGTACGTGTATCAACCACATCGTCCCATCCATCCTTCCCTTCTTCCATTTATTTCCTTTCGTCTCCTGACTTTTATTCAGGTCACGCCGTGCAGCACTCTGCTTCGCGAACACTTCCTTTCTTCCATGGCCTATTTTCCTCCTTGAAATTTTAATTACTTCTCTTTCTCTCCTTCGCCTTTTCTCTGAAGATTAGTTACGTTCTTTATCCTCGTCGTCTTTCTCCGTATTTCACCATACCTCTTTCCTCTCCCTTCATTCATGGTTTTCTCTCTTTTTTCTTTACATGCTGTTGTTTTTAACCGATTTTCTTTCGAGTTACTAAAAGAATGAGGCATATTAGCTTTAAAAATACGCTTTTCACTCCTTCTTACACTATTTTTCTCATGTTGTAATTTGAAATAAGTCGGATATGTACTGACTTAAATTGGGCTGGCAAAATTGAATTCTTGAATTTCAAATACATCCTTCCTACATATAAATAATATAGTGGCAACCGTCCGAATATCCAAACCTAAACAATGTAACTTTAAGACTCTCCTTTTAAATGTTCAATAATTGATGCTTGAAGAGGTTGCTTTCTAGAAATTATGAACATTTGTAGATTTTTTAATCTTTTTCAGATTTATGAAGAAATATTTTTTATAATATGACAGAAAAAAGACTTAGAATGTAGTTGAATTGTACCAAAAGTTTCTTTCAAGTTTCAAGTGCATCGAGCTCTAGATACAAATCTTTCCATGACAGTTTCGGAAGTCTTCCGAGAATGACATGAGTTGTAATTTTCCTAGCATTTTCTTTCCTCGTTTCATTGTGGTAAAAATGGGAGAGTAAAAAGTGAGATAAAAACTTATAGTTGTATATTAAGGACATTTTCTCAAAAATATTTGCTCAAAATTTTCCTCTGGATTTACTCATTATTAGTGCTCCATCTCATATTTGAAGGATGCAATTTCCATCTTTACCCACCCACATATCAGCCACCGATCGGTAGGCAGTTTGTTTTCGTTTCAACGCACCCAAATCCTGCTCCCCACCACATTTTCCTACTCGTTTCGGTTTAACGATCTCCTTTCTTTACCCCGGTTCCTACGTGCTTCACGTAACCACCTTCGCTCCCGATAATTTGCTAAACACAATCTCTCCACCGGATATTCCTCCCGATCAGTCCCTCAAAAAAGAAAGAAACCCACATTCGTTCCATATGGAATAGGACTCACCTGTTCCATCTGTATCGCACACCGTCCCTAACAATCTTCTCCCTTTCCCGCCCCTTTACCATAAAGCCCAACCTCAACATCCTAATGCTCGTCTTCCGTCCCGTGTACATAAACGTTTCCGCAATCACGGAATCGTCCTAAATTTCACCCTCGGTAAGGGGGAAGCTCTTGCACCGGCGCCTGGAGGAATCACCTGCCTTCACGCTGCACCTTCTAATACACTGGACTCCATTTCTACTCCCCCTCATTTTTCCTCACCCCGCTTTTTTATTCCTCGGTCCCTTACTCGCTTTGCCTTCGGGGTGTTTCCCTCCCGTCATACGTTCCTCCGGCACCTGTTTTTTCTCTCTGCCCATTCTACTCGGAAGCGTTGGTTTGCTGGCGCGTCCATACCGAGAAGGACCTCTCCGGCGTGCCCTTCACAAGGCGCACCGATGCTCGTGCTCGCCCAAATAGTTTTCGATAATAGGACCAAATGACGCTGGCCTCGTGAAGTGACTGGCACAAAATACATCGGAACCTTTTTTTCCCCTTGGGGCAAGCGTCGTGTGTTCCTTTCTTCGGCTTCATTTCTTCCCTCCGTCGAGAGCCTTTGGTGAAACGACTCGATTTGGCGATGGGCTCCCGTTCCTCCGGAGTTGGCGAAAGTTA
The DNA here is from genome assembly GCA_000376725.2 of Ladona fulva. NCBI lineage: Eukaryota > Metazoa > Arthropoda > Insecta > Odonata > Libellulidae > Ladona > Ladona fulva. The sequence goes on from KZ308418.1 coordinate 470,694, forward strand.
TTTCTGCGATCTCACCGGGCTTTTGTTCGCATGGTGATCTTGAAGGGATTCGGTTGAATCGTATGATGGTTTTTTTCTAAAATGGGTTCTCCATAGCATCAAAGCCTTACGAGGTATTGTTTTCGAAGAATGAGAGGCTCAATTGAATAACAAAGAATTAAGATATTAATAACTACACGAATGAAGAAAATGACCTAGAAATCCATTTAGGACAGTTTTTATATTTAAATGTAAAGGAAAGCGTTAAATATGTCATAGCTTCACAAAATTTAATCCTTCATACCACATTAGCGAGTCAACTTAAATATACTTTGGTTTTTAATAAAACTTGACTTGTAATTCGATTACGTATCGAATAACAATATGATCAGAAATACATTGTATAGCATCCGTGGAATATTATTCAATATTATTATGTTTAATCAGCAGTAGCAAGCTTAAAAACCTCGGATTAAAATGGAATTAAGATATCACTTTGAAAATAATTTTTAAAATGTTTGTATTTACGAAATTTATTTTCTAATTCTTGTAGTCTTTACAAGGATTCTCTTGTAGGCTAATAGGTACAAAGATACTGCTCTTTCGATTTTAATAAAAGTATAAATTGCTTGTGTTTACTTTCCGCCATTTTGATTTTATTACTAGAACTTTATTTAATTAAGATTTTTATTGAAAATAAAATATTACTTGTTAAATGTATCATACCAAACTTTTAGTTTCGAAAAACTCGGCACTCTCGCATCATAACTCATCATCACTCTCGCTTCTCGTATCATAATACTTCCTACTTCTGTAAAGAAATTATCTTGAAGAATTAAACTGTGATTTTTTCTAGTTTTTCCAATATAAACTCTTTCAGAAGTATTGCAAAGAAATTATTATATACATCACGTAAATCGGATAGTGTTTGAAAACAAAAATAAAGAATATATAAGTGCCTTTTGAAATAACCTGACAAATCACATTTTACTCGACATTAAATTAAGTGTGCCCATGCTAGCGATATCTTGATGCACCTGTGTCACTTGACATCGAAGAGTAACCGAATATATGCGTCAGAACAATTATGTAGAAATAATTTGTGGTAAAAGAGACCAATAATCTAACGTTGTCAATGAATAATTGTTTGAAAATCATTCACCTATCCACAACGCCGTTGCTGTTTCCCCCGCCTCCCAAAGCTGCAATTCCTTTAACCCTCCTTCAACCGCTCATCCCACTCTTCATTGTCAATACCTTTCATTTACCCGTTTTTTCTCCAATCCCTGCTATCGTCCTTCAACTTCTTCTCTTACTTTACCTCCTTCTTTTTTGTCCCTTTATATTGTGTAATTTTGTATGCTTGCACCTAATGATGATGCCACGCATCGAAATCCGGGTCGTGTTGTTTGCTATTTTTTTGTGGTTTCGTATAAATATATCCTTTTTGTCAACTCGCTCTTTCTTGTCATGGAGTACCACCAAGTCCGCACAATTGATGTTGTTCTTAAATATTCAGTGACGCCTACTTTATAATTATACATAATGCATGAGAAGAGTTGGATAATGAACGGTAATGGTTAACTAGTGCACTAGGCTGAAAATCAAATCATTCTTATCCGAAAATAACTCATGAATATTGTAAGCTTTCGAGTTATTGAAGTCTTTTTTTTTCAATTTCCATCAAGTGAAGGCCGAGACTGCAAGTTAAGGTAAACTTAGTTCCTAATTTCTTAGATTGCAGAATCCCCTTAAAAACACAGTTTCTGGACGAGCACGTCTTCCGGTTATGATTCATCAATCGCCCAACGTAATTACATAAGCATTTTTCGAAAAAGAAAACGCAAACCACAATTTTTACCCGACTACCTCAGCATCACAAACAAACGAAAACGCCACTCGATCTCCTGCGAACATCCCCACCTGCAAAAAAGCGAAAGCAACATTCATTGAAATTCCATTTAATTTTCCCTCCATCCGATCGGTAACGCGATACCCTCGGACGATATTTGACGGATAGGCCTCTGATTGAATGAAGGAGTAATATCCTCCGAGAAGGGGAGAGATGAGAAGGGATAGGGGATCACGAAACCGATCGGGTGCGGAAATCAATAAATCTTTTCATTCCAATCTCTCGGTTTATTGTTACAATGCGGACCGCTAATGAAAATATCAACGGAGCGGAGAAGGGACTCGGCGCGTACGTGTAAGGGAAGAGAGGAGATAAAAAGAGGGTAAGAGAATAAACATTGCTCCGCTTTTTCCTCCGCATCCGCCTGTTGGTCGACCCCTCCCTCCATCTATCATCGCTATCGTATGTTGTTATGTTCAAAGGCCCCTCGACCACTGGAAGATTGCCTCTAGCCAGCACCATCCCAGACGCCCCCTCCTCCGATTTCCTCCCTCCTCCAGTACCACTCCTCCACTACCTGTTCCACCTCGCCGCGGGGTTCCATCCGCAGACGTAAACCCCCATCTCGCCATTCCTCAGCTCCCCGCACCCAAGCCTCCTCCACCCGCGAGATAAAAATCTTCATTCCCCGATCCGTAGCCCATCGCCGCGCGAGCTTTTTCGTCTCCCTCCGCCGACGCGTTTTTTATTATTATTTCTGCCGGTCCCGCTTTATTAAATATTAGGCAGGGCGATAAAACGGGCATTCCGCGCTATGGATCATGTGTCGGATGATGAAAAGGTCGCAAAAAAGCCGCGGTCATTATCCTGCAGCGGTTTTATTGTCGGTGCGGGTTTTATGGTACGGATCGTGTTTTTCGAAGGCGAGCACTTTCGCTCCGTGCCCTCTCGTTCATTTGTCATATTTCGGATGCTGGGGCCACGTTGCGGATGCACGGAGCGGATCCAAAGGCCGATCGGGTTTTCCTTTGATATCCCCGCGGGCGAGTTTGGAAAGTTATCCGGCGCGATATAATTCGATTCCCCACGGTAGTGGAACGGCGGAGAACGATTTTTCTCTCGCTTTTATTATCCACAGGTCCCGCCAAATAGAGACTGCGGGCGTGACGCGGTCCGAATATACGCCGTTGAAAATTAATCCTTATGTTCTTTTCTGAACGGAAAATCATCCGATCTACTTGATCATGGATTTCCGATTATTCAATTTTACGCGTCCTTCCTGTCTCAGGTATGAATTGGGCATTCATATCCTGTCTTTTTATTGATAGAGTTAACGTTTATGATGGTAAAAAAATGGGACTTAAATTACCAAATTCTGAAGCGGGTAAAACTGGGACGTTGCCTTAAAACTTACTCTGAGTTAAATTGGTGTGCTTTTAAGAGACTCAAGTGTGTGGAGCGGAACCGCTTTAAGGAAAATTGTTGTACAAATGTTTTTTTATAGTTGTAACCTCCGTATCTTATATTATTTTTCTGAATATTTCCATCAAACCGAAACAACATAAATTTTAACCGGGATCATGAGTTTAAACCGTGATAGTCTCAGTCGAAACGGGACACATGGTATGCCTTCTATTAGGCTTTCGTTTTTCCCCATAATTATTTTGTAAAGCCTGGAAAATGGGACTCGGGTTATTAAAAGATGAGTTTTTGTCTCGACCTAAAAGTATAGTACAAATTAAGGAGATTCTGATTTATGGGATTTCATCGTACTTGTCACACGAAGAATATCTCTCGATAATAAAATCTTTTTATTGATTACATCTATATTACATTACCTTGTTAAGAGAATCTGAATATCTTTTTTTTCTATTTCACAAATGCTGAAATTTTCTTAATGGATTATACAAGTGTTTACTACTTATAATTCGATAATTACTGTTGTTGTATTTAACTAAAGCTACTCTCAGATTAAGTTCCTGATACCATATGTTACTGAATTGAACGTTTAATTTTTCTTTTGGTAGATGATAGAGGAAAATGTATCTTTCATTTAATTTTGTGTCAGTCTTGCTGATACGAGTATCTGTGACATAATTGAAACTACTGGGTGACGCTCTATAATGGCACTAATTTTGGTCACTTTAAGTGAATGAAAAGCATTATTCACGGAGATACGGTGTTCTCCTTTCGTCGAATATTTCTGTTTATACCCAGCAAACTATCACCGACTTTTCACGGGCAGTGTTCTTCCTCGGGTAAACATATGTTCCTCTAACAATTAATCAGTATTCTCGTTGCTTAACTTTAACTCGAAAGAAAGAAAATATCTATCGTAGAATTAGCCATAAATATTTCATAATTTCAAGGTCAATGGTGACCTCATCCCTTGGAATAGCTACGCAGGAAAGTTTTGGCATCTTAAATTGATATTATTAGCTATTATTACATATATTATTAGATATTATTAGTATCATGAAACGACATAATAACTTCTTCACGATATATCTCTCACATACAAAAGTGATTGCTTTATGAGAATAAATTCACCGTGCAAGGCCGAAAACCACGATATTTTAATTACACTCTTTCCCATTGCGTCAATCCTCGACGCTGGAATTTATTTCGAAGGAGGCTATGGCATCTCATATATTATCTTCCATAATCTTTTTTTATCCCTTTCGCTAGAATAATTCTATTCGCTTCTTTGCCTTTCCTTCCGACTAATTACTTTCTGTGTTAAGTCAGAGGGTAACTCAAATTTTCGAGAGTTGAAATATGCATTGGGATCCCATACTCCTAACTCTCCTTTTCTTTCGCCCTCTTCTCGGTTTCTTTCGGCCTTTGCCGTCCTCTTCCCCTTCGTTATTCTCTTTTTTACATCTCCCCTTCCTTTCCTCTCTCCATGTCCCTACTCCTTCTCATTATGGCGAGAGGAGAAGCAATTATGTAGTGTTTTTTTCTCTCTCGTAACCGCAGACGGCCCTTTTTTATTCCTCCATTCTCCTCTGTTGACTTTAGTTTGCGCTTCAATTCTCTCAAGGGCCGGCGTTTTTCCCCTTTCCAAAGGGTGCCCATCCACCCCCAACGTCCTTTCCTTAATCCTCACGAAGTCACTTCTCTAAGAATCACAGGTAACTTGAATTCCTAACCCATTATGCCATCCGGTTAGGATACGGCTTCCTGGAAGAACCGCTGATTTCCTTTTACATAGTAACGTGGGTTAGCTATCTTCCTTTTTTCGGAAGAACGTTCTTCGAAGTCCGAAATGCAAGTCCTAAGGGGGGAGACAGTGCAGTGGGTGATCCGTTGACGACCATTATCCGTTCTTTAAGTTGAACGAATGTTCGAAATAATGGTCGTTGTCTAAATTTATTATCTATTCATTACCCTAGTATTTCCATATTTTCTGAATCTAAAACATGGAATTCCACGAACTGTTGCTGGAGAAGAGTTATATTGAGTTTAAAGATTATTCAAGTTACCGAAATTATTCCTTATTCGAGCGTCTATTTTCCATTGATTTCTATGGGTATTTGATTGAATCGTTCAGACAACAGACAAACAAATTCTATAATTTTAAAACGGTTACCTACAAAAAACAACAATATAGTAAAGATTAATATAATTCTTGATCGTCAAAACAAAAATAAATTATTAAATAAAGAATGTACTAATCCAATAATACATGTTTACGCGATCCTGTATTTTCATGAATATTTTTGTTCCACTTGCGAGTTGGTGAGAATGAGGTCCATGCTTCAATGGCTTTTCTCTCGTCGGAATTTTTCGGAAGTAACTGATGACATTGTCGCTGTAGAGATGCCCAGATTTATCGAACTCATTCTGGTTGGGATGCAGTTATAAATCCATAGTTCTGTCATCCCACGTTTTCCTCAGAAGATCTCCAATAACAACATTCGACATTAGATCTCTTCCGTCATCCTCGTTCATAAGACACCCACTTGTCGCTTTTTCTCGTGTTTAACCTTTTGGTCGTTCGGTATCCGAGTTGTTGGTAATAGCTCATTTCGCTCTTTTTCAGACTTTTTCGATGACCCACTATATCTGAGTCATATCGCGTGAACCAGGAAAACGTTTCGTGGACGTCGAATATATTTCTGTAAGAACTAACGATTTGGTATGGTTTACGGTTGAAGAATCAGAGCCCTAAGCTGATAACGAAAAAATTCTTCGTGCGATTGATTATCTTTGGATGATTTCTGACGTAATTATCCTTCAAATGATGAAAATTCATTCGGAGATTGTTAGTTTACCAGTGAATATCACAGCTTAGTAATAACTTATGCCATGAAAACTTTTTTCCATGTACCGCCGTTGGATCATGTTTAGGATGAAAATTACTTTCATCGACATACTCGCCGATTAAATAAAAATGGCTTAGAAAATGAGTTACTTTTACTTGGAATGAATTGGTCTCAGTAAGCTAGAGTTCATAGTATATCTTATTATGGATAACTTTAACAGTTTTATTTGAAGCCGGTATAGGACTAAATCTAATTCTCAATAGGCAAGGAAAATAATAAAAAAATTACCTAATTTACGAGAATAATTAGCAATAAGGAAAATCACAGAGATTTGAATCGAGAGTTTTAGTCTGTCAGACTTCATCTTTGATCGAGAAACGTCAGACACCTTAATTGTATTGATACTGAAAATTCAAAATGTCTTGTAGCAAACAAACTTCATAGAGACATGATTAGGTTTGGAGTTTAGCTTATATTTTTAGAATCAGGGAAACAACCTTATTTTTATGTCCTAAGAATATCTAATAATCTGCTGTACGTAGACTTTTTCTGAACTGAATAAGCCTTCGGTTTTTAACTTCGGGTCAGAACTCTTTTCTCATCAGCTCATCTCTTATAGAACTGCCTCATCACTAAGATACAGCGCTCTAATTATCGCGATACGCCGAAGAAAATAAAAATCCGTTTAAGAATTCGGAAGCTTTTTAATTAAATCATAAATTACAGCCGATTTTTATTTCCGCTAGAAAACAGGTCCTCTCCACAACGGTAAATTTTAACGAAGAGATGTGTCTCCCTGAAATAGTGAGTATAAATAAAGGCATTCGCTCGTCTTTTTTAATAATATCCGTTACAACGCTTTCTTTGAATTTTTAGCTATTTTAGGTACTTGCAAATCTTTCTGTACAGATGGAGATTTTTCTGTCTTCGTCGTATATCTTGATGCTTTTTTGTCATTTCTCTCGGGTCATCCTGCATGGATGTTTATGGGGAATGAAATAGTTTTGTACACTTCTGCCGAAAATAAAACAAACATTCTTCTCCTTGATTATTTTATTGTTCAATCGTTAGCTTAATAATTTACGTATTTTCAAGGCATGCTCCTTACTTTGTATATCTTTACATTCGATAAAATAGCAGCCAGATCTTACAAGGTAGATCTTGTTAGATTAGAATTTTAAAATTGCCCTTCCATGCACGGCATTGTTACCGATTCGTTTAATTCTTGGTATGCATAACTTAGATGTCAATTTAACTAGAGGATATCTGCTTTTGCTCTTAGGATACTTGGCGATGGTGAAATCAGCGATGGTGAAATAGATTTAATAGAGGGGAAGTACTGCATGATTCAGATAATACCATTAAATTGTGGTTGCGGCGTAGAATGCACCAACTAAATGGAGCCGCTCGAAGTCACGCGGTACGCTGGAGACCGCCCGTGGCGATGAATTTCAGGAAAATCCAAATGAGGGAAAGCAATTAAAAAAATTACGCTCGCCATCATTTATGACTGAAATATGTAAATTTTGTCGGAAAATAAGGACGCTGAAAATTTCTAGGGGATGTCATAGACGAAGGGTCACGACATTGGGGAACCTCTACACAAATTGGGGAATAATTTTAAGATGATTGCGGTGCTCTAAGAATTCCTTTGCCGCTACGTGACAGAGCCAACATTTATTCTACTAGTAGGTGAATACATTATCATTACTCATATGCATATGCATTCGACAGATTGAGATGAACAATTTTACGTTTAAAAGCACTAAATTATTCGTCCTTATATTCTTGTCTGGAATTTTCGCCTAAATGACTTCATAATAAACGCCTACTTCCTTCATGAGCGTGGTTCTTAACGAATTAACTCTCATTTGATATGAAATTAGTATTAGGATTACTTTTTAATAATAATGTAAAGTGCATGGTGCATGCACCCCCTGCCACACGCCGAAAGGCGTCTTGCAGGGTACTCACATAGACATAGACATAAAGTCGTCATCATTCATTTCTTCATGAGGCGAAAGAGAAGCAAATTGTATTGGTAACTTTCGATTTCGTAGAGGACGCAGAGGGTATATAAGGGAAGTTCTCTTCGTAATGTTTTGAAATAATTCCAAATCCAATCAACATTTTTCTTTTAACTTAATTGCACTTCTTCACATTTTTAACTTCTTCTTCTGATGATAAACAATTGATGAAGTTCACTAATGAACGGCTTGGTACCGAAACTAAGCTTCTTTAACTACCCTAAAACAGTATCAAATCAGAGAATTAATTAACCACAATCTTTCATTCTCATCAAACAGTAATCATGAATTATTATTATTAATATCCTGATAATAAATTTGAACTAAATAATGTCATTGAGGGATTCGGTAAGCAATCCATCTGCCGATTACTTTTGAAATATCACGAAGATGAATTTTCCTTAAGAAATTATAGGAGTCATCGGTGGAGTTGCTACTTCGTTTTTTGTACCCACTAAACAATATCACTATGCTACACTGAACCCTTTTTAGCCCCATTCATTTCTAAATTTCCTCACCCTGTGGATGTGACATGGGAGGTTACTACGCCCCTTTGAGATATCAATGAGGAAACAAATGCATAAACAATACCATTGACTTAAAAAGTTCACAACAAGAACGTTGGCATCGGCAAAATACCTTTGGCAGTGTGTAATTATCCATAGAATTCCCGCGTAACTCTAGTTTCTCCCAATGGACCCTTACGTCGTGGAGGAGATAGCTTTCGGAAGAGGCCTTGCGCGGGGCCATACGCTGTCCAAAAACGTAGAAGCGGAGGAACGCCCATCAAGAAGTCCGCCTCGAGCACACGCACATCTGCACAGCCATCGATAGGGCCGTAAATCCAACCGGTAAGGGAGAAACCATTTTCCAGCTCGCGATGACAGCCACCGACGAAGTAATTAGTGACCAGGTTCTCCAAAATTAAATACGGCCAATGCCGGGCATAAATCCATCCCGGGATGCGTATCCCCGCCGGAATCTTTTCATCGGCGAATAATTGCTTTTGTAACCGAAGGAATCGGAAGGGCCAAGGAGGCAGAGCCGAAACCACCCACTCAAACCGTCACATACCTACAACTACTAGGTTTACCACTCATTCGTTTTCCAACCGGACGGGAATCAAGACGTCTGTTTGGTGTAGAAGCGGACACCAACCGGAAAACCTACTCGTGAGGGGCGAAGAAGCGGGTGGTATTGAAATTTTTATCTAAATCTATTGCAACCCAGATATCGTGAAGATTTATGTTCACGGTAGCCTATGGTTAATTTGTCACCTCGAGGGGGCAGAAAAACTCGGGTTTAAACATGGCGACGAATCATCCGAGGTCAACATGGGTTACTATTTTAAGTCAATTGAGGAAAAGTGTTGCAGAGGCGATTTATCGAGATGAATCATCCGTATTCTTCTTCAGATTAATTTACGAAACCGGGTTGCTAATAAGCCATTTGTATAATGAATATTGTTTAGAATTTCTGATTGTTTATTCATTTTCTTTCTAATGTTCTCGATTCCAAATTGTGTAAGTACAATTCATCTCGGAGATGAGGAAAATATTGTTTAGCCCGTAGAAATTTTTCTCATGACAAATATGACGTCAAAGCATTTTAGATTAACCCGCAAGTATCATTTTTATCTTATTTCTTTAATTAGGTTTTCAGACCACTTCACAGTGAATTATTTAACATGAAGAAAATCAAACGTTCATACCCTAACCAAGAAACAACCATATCAATATCAGCTGGAACTCGAACCCAGAATCTTGGTAGGGCTAAATAATCTGTCCCCTATGTCCGCGTATTTCTGTGGTGGATTGAAGTTATTGGTCTTCTAAGTTTCATTTTAGACCGCACATTTCAAAATTACCGAATCATGGCTGAAACTCGCTGAAGTAAAATGGTGTATCTTTCGTTCTAAGGATTTGAGTTACTAAACACTCAATTTTCTAAACATTTGAGTTAAATTTCCGTAGTCAGGACGATGATCATGTCCAAAACTTCGTACGTATTTATATTAAGAAATATTTTAAAGAATTCCGTCAAAAAGAAGGTTAGAGATGGAAGAGAGGGTATTACGCTCCTGTTCCTCCCCCTCTCTTTGCCAGATAACTACGAGAAAACTTCTAGTTTAGCGAAGCATAAAGATTCTGTAAACAACACTTTAAGGAATTCTACTGCTCAGCATCCCACTCACTGTCAGTATTGTTCTTCGTTTCTGTTTATCCTTCAGCAACCCACATACCTACCTCAGAACTTTCTCATAATCAAAGAGAATAAAGAAGTTAGCTAAGAGAAAATGAAAGATACATTCTTTCTATCATGAAACTTAAGAAAAATGAAAAATCTACATCTATATCTACATAAATACCCTGCAAGCCGCCTTACGGCGCGTGGCAGGGGGTGAAAACACCGGGCGTTCGGACTATTTTTTTAGCCTAGTATTATCATGTATAGTTCGCGGAAAGAATGAATTCTTAAAACGACTCGTCCTAGCATCTATTTCTCTTATTTTGCGCTCATTGTCGGATCGTCCAAGGTAGCAGGGTGGTCTCATAATATCTACTATAATTTCCGCAAATGTACTTTCCCTAAATTAATCACGCAGTCGAATTCTAGCTTCTAGTCTCCTATCTTTTAAGGATTTCCAACCTACATCTGACAGCATTTTGGTAACGCTTGCTTTTTTATCGTAGCACTTCTTAACAAAACGTATCGCTTTCCGTTGTACTTTCTCGAGTTCACGGATGCATGTTTCGTCTGCCGAAAAATAGAAAAATATTCTATTCATCAAGGTATAGTGTATACAGAACACTTGGAGTAATATTTTCAATCGAAAAGACGGTTACGTGTTTAAGTTAGAATAGGAAAAGCTACAATTCAGAGGGATGCTAAGTGTACGTCACGCGATAAATTTCCTTTGAGGTTCTACCTCAAGGCTTCCAAGGAGAGAATTCATATGAATTTTTTCCTGCCGATGCCTTAGACGAAAAAAAGGAATCACTTTGAAAGTGAAGGCTCTGAGAGTGAGAGAGAGACCGGAACAAAATTCCGAATGTAACAGGGGAAAGTAGTGGGTATGTTTACTTTTACTCATCTCCCCCTTGAGCTAAGAATTAATGAACCCATGTATCAAGCTCTGAGTATTCGAAGAATTATGGGCAGATGACAATATGAAGCAGTTTTCGGTTCGCTGTTGGTTTAGTGGTTGGTACACCTGCCAAAGTCCGAAGTTCGAATTCTCATTCCGGTATTCAGTTTTTAGAATTACACTTTGCAATAAGAGGGTTGAAGTCTGCGTTTAAGTTTTTTATCCATGAGTGAACACTAAAGTTTATTCATTGCCTTATTTACAGTTGTAGAAATGCGTAAACCGAACTCGTTCGGTTAGACTTGAATATATAGTATACATAGTACTTGTATTTTTCCTGTGGAATTGTTTGTCAACCAAATTGAGAATTAAATTTATGATTATCTACTTCCTTCAGAGTAGCACGAAATGACTCATATAAAATTGATCATTCTGTGCTTTAAAAATTCTATATTTTTAATGTTAATTCAGAAGTGATAAAAGAAGACCAATACCGTTTGTTCTACCGATCTTACCGATTTATGGCAGCACAATCCTTTTGTAAGAAAATCTTAGATCTCTATTCCATCTTGTAGATATCCATAACTTCATGTCTGAAATTTACGGTAATGGATATTGTTATTGATTTTCTCTTTCGGCGACCCTATAGGCCTAACTTACACCAAATATATAACTTAAAAAATGGAATATAATTCACTTACAACTAGAAAAATTATATAAGTATGTACAAAACTACAGAAAATATTTGGTCGTGAGTAATGCTATTCAACTGAAGGTTTGCCGGATGGACCTAAAACGAACCGCCCGCAATAGAAAATTGTCGAATTGAGCAAAAATACTCAGCAATGGTAGTTTACTATAATTATTTTGTGGTCATCTCGATCTAAATTATTTCAAACCCCAAACATTTAGCCCAGTAATTCCCCCAAAATTAAAACATTTAAACTCTAAACCTCTCGGTTATAACTCGGCAATCGTTATGCAAATGCGTCCGGGAGTTACAAAGGTAGAATCTCCTAACAACAACGAAAGGACGAGCCCAAAAGTAACAGACCCTCCACCCGAATTCCCCTTTTCGACCCGCGACCCACAAGAGAGTCCCTCCCTCTACCCTTTTGATAAACAGCGACGGCGGAGATACAGTCACCGCTTGTCATCAGTAGTCGGCCCGGAGCCATTTTCCCCTCCGGAGGCCACAAACTGACTCCCTCTGCACCGCAATTTCGTATTCCATCCGAGGCGGGCCCAGCCGACCGCAATATGGCCAGGGATGATGGGGTGGGAAAAGGAATGAATGTTGGGAAGAAGAAAAATGGCGAAGGGAGGGCAAGGTGCGCGGGAGGGAATAGGGCGTGAGAATGGGGAGAAGGATGGGCCAAACGTTTCACACTCTCTTCCCCACGTCCGTTTCTTGTTTCACCGCCTCATCGCTCCTCTCGAAGACTCAGTCGTTAAACTTTTCCTCTCACTCGTCGTGCATATCCGGAAAAGTGCCCGATCCTCGTCGCGTGGTTCTTCCTTTTCTTTAAGCCCCTTTCCCTTTCCTTTCATTGAGATACGTTCTGAGTTTGGAATCCCTCGTTCCTCCTTTCTGGTTGATTTTGCTGATATCTCTCTAATTCCAGCAATGCTGTTTTATTTTCTTATTGCCTGAAGATAATTTTATCCTTTACTTACATCTGAAAAGGCCAAGTTAAACTGTCAAAAAATTTAGGAAACAGTAAATTTTTTCGTCTCTATCTCAGTGGATTCCTAGCTAATAACTCCCAATAATCGTATTATATCTTATTCAGGTCACATAATTTCATATATGAATCCGCTTTATTTTCTATGTTTTGTCTATATTTTCTGGAAATCGATCTATTCCTATATTTCTAATGCTTATTACTGATTTAGGTCTGGTTGGAATGCTGTCAATATGTTAAGTCTTACCACTCACATAAAGTAAAATTATTGGGCGAGAATGGTCGAAATAATACATTAATCCAAATATTATCATTATTTAATCAGTTACATAACACACACACAAATCATCACTGTAACTGTTGTGTGACTTTTTTTTATCATCTCTTCTTTTACTTACGAAACACTTGCATGGTAATGTATACGTACTTTTTCAGGTATCAAGTTTATTTAGTTAGACATAAATTTTAACTTTCATAATTAAATATAATATTCTAGAATATTATTAAAATTCATCGTAGTTTTATGTTGCATTCAAATGGGATATCTGTCATTTTAAAATTACTCCATTCATTTCCTTTTACTTCTTTCTTTTGAATGAATTTGAATGAATTTTTTCTTCTTGCCTTTTTTAATAAGGGATCTATTTTTAATTTCACTTTGTTTTCGCGGTAATTTACCCCCTCTTCTCTGTGGTTGTATTCCCGCAACGTGGGTCTTTTCTTCGTCAACCTTAAACCCCGATTTTTTCACTCACATTACTCTTTCCCTTTCATTAATTTGGTGAAATATATTAAAAAGGGCATACAATGTTCCTGCAAAGGAATAGTGTACCACTCGAGTCTAACCTCTCTAAACAAAGGATCTATGTGATCTAATTTATACTTTGAAGTCATGGAATGAATGAAATTCTAAACAAAGAATACAGCTAAATTCTATTGCCTAAGATTTCATAAAAATAAATTAGAGCTTATATATCTCTCCTTACTGATTCATTCTCGTTTTGTTCTTTATGTTGATCAACGAGCAAAATTATTTGCCAATTTATTTGAAACATAGCTCTACGGGAAAGAAAATATATTTTACAACAACATTCACCTTGAGTAAAAACCACTGAAGATCTTAAACAGGCCACAAAAAATTCATACATTTAAATAAATGAATTTTTATCTCTAAATATCGAATCCATAAATAAACTAGGTCCAACTTATCGAAACTTATTGCAATTATCCATTCTTGCACGCTTAAAATTTTCTTCTAACAATTAAATCTTTGTAATTTTTATACCGAGAAGGTTTTTATCTGTTAGTATGAGCAGTTTTAATGTTGTATTTAGACATTCGTTTAAGTACGTGCTCTTGTGTTCAATTTGAATAAAAAGTTGCACGAGACTACTTACACGTAGCAGAGGTTGCCTAATCAATGGGCGTCTTCAACAACCCACATGGTCGATAGCATTTCAATTAGGCCTTCCGGTAAATGCGGAAGACAACCCTGATTTAAAGGCTGGAATGTATGTTATAAGATACTTTAAACAATGAAATACGATTTTCAATCTGATATTTTAGTAAATAGTACCGTGATATGTTCCATTTTTTCTATTTGATACTTTTATGTCCAATCAATTTTTTTTGCTCGCATAGCCAATTGAGTACGTTAGTGATATGAGGGATTTCAATATTTCCTTGTTTTATTTTTAGTTCTTTGTCAGTTGATCAAATGTCTGATGATAGTATACATTGACTATAAAGTTAAAGAAAAGGCATTAGCACAAGAGGGTCCTTTCATTCCGTTTCTTTTTCGCTTAATTTAATCTTAATGGCAATTAAAACATCCATTTACATCTATCATTCAAAATTCATACATTTCCATGGTATTCATGGCGGAGTTCTGCTGTATTTTTAGAGTGTCCGTTAGGAATAGCTCCTAAGCTAAGAGTCTAGATGGTCTCTGTGATTGTTAAATTCCGGCTTTTAAAGATAGCAGGAAATATTTCAAAATATCATGGATTTTTAAAGAGCTGCGAATACTGTCTTGAGGTTCCGTGGCCCTACTGTCGTGGTTCGTGGTTTCCATCGACTGAAGGGATATCATATATTAGACATTTTATTCTTTCTTGAAAACAGAAATTACTCAACATTGAAATCTAAGCTCCCATATTCCCCCTGGTTGAAGAGGGAGCTTTTGAGCTGTGTCTAAATAAAAAGAACTACAGTATACCCTCTGAACTGATCTTGAGAGAAGCTTAATTTTCGATTATGCTCTCCGTGCATCAAAATCTGGAAACTTATGGGGTGTATAAAAGCAATTAGATCCTGTCATACATTGATAAACAAAGGAGTTATTTATAGACGTTAAAAAGCAATCATAAGAGATCAAGGAATATAATTGTTGTGCTTTGGTGTACGAGCGTTCCACGAAGTTCTGCAAGTTATGCGGTTAGCATTGCATCTGTATGTTTGCTTACCTTCGCAAATGCTTGAAGTAGAAGCCAAAGTTGGGTGATTCATATGGTCAGTCGTATCGGAATAAATTAAGGAGCCCTCTCTCTCAATTCGGTAGTGAGGTTTCGTTCAGCCTGCTGACCTAGAACATGGCCTTCTTCCCGCTCCCTCTTGCGATTGACAGCCCATCCGACCTGCCACATTTCCCCTACGCACCACCTCCTTGGACCCTTCCTCTTATTCCTATTCAATCATTGCTAAACCGCCCTAACCTTAGTCTCCCTTACGGCTCAGCAACCCTTCCTACGCCCGGCACCCCACCTACATCGATTCTTCTTGTGTCTCATGGTGTGGGCAAGAAGTGTGGCTAAGGAGAATCAAGGCCAACCTCACGGTCCCTTTCCTCGGTCCTGTCCTATCTCTCTCCATGTACGAAACTCCTTCCACATTCTCTCATCTGCTATTCCATTCCTCGATTTAATTCGTATACCTTGATCCTCGTCCCGTGTAGGCTTCGCATCACAATCGGAACGCTGCTGTTTCCCTTTGAACACCGTGCAATTATTTCTTATTTGATGCGTGCTCGCGCAGAATTACCTCCTAAGAGAAACGCTCGTAATGGAGAATGAGCAAGCTTGTAGGCAATTAGACCTTGGCAGAATTTTAGCTGCTGATGTTACACGATGTTATTTTATTCTACATTTTCTTTCTCTAATCCATTCCTAATTTAAAAAAGAGTAGCTGCGCCGAATCCTGCCACCTGCTTGCTTGCGAGTAATTCAATTTAATAATAATAATTTCTTAATAAGCAATTTCAATTCTTGTCGGAAGAAGTTTGTTCCTTGTTTAGCGAGCCTCATTCCTTCAAATTAGCTTTTGTTTGCAAATGGTGGAGGGAATGACTATCGAACCACCTCAGGACGAACTTATGTTTAACACAATTCTTTTGGCCGGATGCCCTTCCTGACCGCAAATCTTATCGTGTAAATAATTTTATATCGAATGAAGAGAGAAATGTGGCTATACGGTGCCCAAAAGATTCCTGAGATTATCTAGGACGCATTCGTCGCAAAAGTTGGTGTTGTTACAATCAAATCATATTCCATTTTTCAAAATATATAAATATTAAAGATATTACAATTAATCAAGGAAAAGATAAATTATCTCTATGAAAATAATTGACTGGTACCATCCATTTTTGCGAACAATCACTGGCAACCTCACGTCTTGAAAGAAAGCCTCACGCTTTTAACCCCCTGCCACACGCCCAAAGGCGGCAAAGTATTATTGTATTTGTAGACGTACAAAACGGCATCTCATCGAAATTCTACGTTATGCATACACCCTTAATTGCTTTCATTATAGAAATTAAGTGAGACAATCTCCATCGCTATCTTTCGTTCCCTCGATAAGAATTAAGAAATTCGCGCGGGGAAGAATCATTGTAGAGTGAGCTCGAAACAAGGCGACAAATTCTCACTCGAAAAACGATCCTGAAACGATTCGTCCGCGGCGCCGTTGCAGCAGCGTAAAAAATGGAGACAGAGTTTTCTTCGTGCCATTCTATACTGATTCTACGGAATCCGAGCGAATTCCATGGCGCCAACGGTGCTTCCTCAAAGAGACTCAGGATATGGCCTTTTACACGTTGCTCCGGAGGCAAAGGATATTGTGTTTGCTAAAGGGAGGAATGAGGGAGAGTGGGTAGATGCAGAGAGGCTTTCCTCACACCGGTGGTGCGACTTGCTGCACTTTGCATGGAAATTAGAGATTCAGTTCAGGAGGCCGTAAATAGCGCGGGATAGAGCAAGGAAACGCCTTTTACCTTTCCGGTGGACGTTGGTCATCATCTTCTCCAACGGGTCGGTTAAATATCTCGCCCATCAGCAGACTGAAAATGCCTCGCTGTTCAGCCCAGTAAGGAGACAATTCGCTTCGGAGAATTTGTTTGACCGCTCCCGATTTTACAGTCTTTCACGGTTCGGTAATGGATTTAATGGCGGACCAAGGTACTGATATCGTTTTAAAAGTTACAAAGCTCGAGATGCGTTGTTTGCGTAGATTTAAAGCGATGATGGGAAGAGCTTTTCCTAAGCCTCACTATAACGCTTCTTATATTCAAGATGATGAGGAGTCTACTGATTATATTATTGGGATTTAATTATTCCTTAACTACTCATTGGGTCACTCGCTTTTGAGTGAGTATTCGTGTATGGAAAATGTCCTATGCTTCAGGGGAACCAAGTGATTTGTCCTGGGTTAGTAGATAAGAAATCTAGTCACCATACTTATAATAGTCTTATTTAACGTATTGAGTCGAAAAATGTTTGCAGTGATGTTAAAGGTCGTTTCAATAGTACCATTTGTCACGTGCTTTCTCGATTTTTAAGAAAACTTCCATTTAGACTCGCTAAATCAAAAAATTCTGAACAATATGCAAGTAATTTCATAGATTCAATTCCATTCTTCG
Source organism: Ladona fulva (assembly GCA_000376725.2). Taxonomy (NCBI): domain Eukaryota; kingdom Metazoa; phylum Arthropoda; class Insecta; order Odonata; family Libellulidae; genus Ladona; species Ladona fulva. Next base: position 488,505 of record KZ308418.1, read on the forward strand.
TCATTCTTGCATGCTTAATCATACCATTTGGTGTTGGATTATTTCTCAAGCAAATGCGTCTCAGTTTGAGTAATTTTCCATTTGTTTCAGAAACTCTGCATTCCGATTAGCAAAATATTCTGATTGCAATCATTATTTCCCCCCGAGATGGTTTGCAAAAAATGTTTCATCTTAGATTTAGCTAGCATTCGCAATACACTTTCAACATACCGAGAAATGAAGGGAAATTGTTCTTTTGTTGCGCCTCATTGCTGGGACATTCACCCAGAGAGTGAAATATTTAGATTTGAATCATCTTTACGATTTGCGGTACGAGGCAGGGCATTCTGTTCCATTTCCATGTCCAAACAAAAAGTGCGCTGTAGATTTCTTTAGTAATACGAGCTTCTTGCTTGTAATACAGCCCGATCTTATTCATAGCGCCATTTCATTCCGTTCCGGTAAGAAAATTACTGTCCCAGTGAGAAAGATGTAGGTATAAAATCGTTCTGAGGACAGCAGGGGCTGAAGATATCTGCAATACTTGCACGTATACATTGAAATGCAGATAAGAGAAACCCAAAGAAAAAAGATCCGAGGAAGGACTAAAATGAGAAGGAAAACCTTAAAACAGATCTCCTTAATATTATTTATATCCTATATTTTCCCTGTATCTCTCACTCCCTATAAAAAAGATTAAACATCCATTAATAATGTTTTAAAGCCCTCAATTATATTATTCATGCATAGGTAGCAAAATTGCAATAGAAAAGGATGAAGTAAATACTTTATGGAAGATCAGGATTATAACAGCTGAAAAATTTCAATCAATGGACAATCCTTTAAACTTTGTCCCAAAATCATTCACTACAGGGCGGAATACATACTTATTTTACACAATATTTTGGGTTGAATTCCACCTTTCATTGTGTTAGCTAAATAATTTATGTGCAGTTAATACAATTTCCTTAGAATTCCTGAATTATTTCTCTAGCTTTAAAGCGCAATTATTCCCATTGTGGCAGTCATCACCGAGCATGGTGGAGGAGTGGTTAGCGTGCTAGAGAAGTGTGGTTAGCATTCTCTTAAGGTTTCGGGTTCGAGTCCCGGCTAATTTTTTAGTTTTCTGAGTTTTCTGTTTAGGGAATGGATGCGTATTTTCGTCAGTTATAGTAATCATTAAAATAATTGTTATTGGGATCATCTTACTGTTTCCATTAGAGAGGTTGGTATTACTATTTAATATCATACAAATAAAGATTTCGGATAGGTTTTTTCAATAACCCTACTTATCTTTTGAAAGGGAATTATAATATACATGCATACAATTTTAATTAATAGGTCACAACATCAGATTGTAGAACCACATATTTAGAGTAGATCTGTGCCGTCAACACTCAAATTAATTGGTCCTTAGAGTATTACTTACTTCAAGATTTTAATAGTATATGTTATTTATTTTCTTTCTCATTTTCTAAATCATATGCATCTTTATAGAATAAAGATACGACGGTTTATAGGTTAACATTTTACAAGTTATAATCCTTACTTATTCGACTAGCGAGTGCTTAAGATTCATACGTTGTCAGTTGTAGATTTTTACCCGTGGTATTTTCTCGAAAGAATCACAAACTAATAAATTAAAGTCCATTGTAAGAATTAAACTCTTTAACTATTGTTTTAAGAAGTAAGGATCGCGATAAAGTTTTAAAGCACGGGAGAGAGCGCATCCATAAATTTTATTGACTGTGATTAAATAAAATTCGCGAATATTTTGCTGTTGGTCAAAAGGAGCAAACCCTTCTTGAATGTTCATCCTACGTGGTCTTAGGGAATTCCCTTACTTTTGCCTCTGTCATCTTCGTTTATTATTACTTATTACAGATCTGTGGACTTACTCTTCCTACGTAGTAGAAAAGAGAAACATCTTTGGGACTTTATTATTACCGTCGTCGTTCCAGGGAGCGCTGTTCATTGAGGTCGTGAAGCGGCTCAGTTGCTTTTAAAAGCAACGTTTGTCTCAGTCACTTCGTATTCCCCCTTATCCAAACTCTTACGTTCCATTCCTCTATTGCTAGTCTTTTTCAGTCATCACATTCACTATATTCATCCACCTAATCGCTTGCAAAACTGTTTTTCAGTAAATATGTACTCATAACTGGCCCTTGAACAGATTATACTGAAACACTCACTTCTCCTTCAATCTAACTCGCTTTCTTATTCTCCTGAATGTTAATCATATGTGTCGTTGAAGACTCCTTAATTTTTAAGAAGTGACAAGATGGAGAAAAATAAAAATTAATTTTTTAACCCATCGAAACAGTAGTTGTAGAGTATTTGAATATTTTATACTTCTCATCGCAATAATGTTCATTATGTAATAGTAATAGAACATTTATAATATTATTCTATATGTACGCGATTTTTTTATTTATTCAATCCTTCTTCAAATTTAAATTAGATGAATATTCCACTATATTGATATGAAAGCGAATTGTTTATGTTACATGAAGATTACGATTTAACGATAGTATGTCCGGCGTTATCTTCAAGGACAAATTTTTATTTTCAAT